>JADKXX010004019.1:0-86439 GCA_017310255.1 Butorides virescens | reverse complement strand
AGAAAAGAAAAGAAAAGAAAAGAAAAGAAAAGAAAAGAAAAGAAAAGGATTGTCTAGGTTGGAAAAGACCTTTAAGATCATCAAGTCCAACCGTTAACCTAACTCTGCCATCCCAAACATCCCATTTTAAGAGTCAAGGTAATTAACCACAGGAACAGCTCCCGATTGCATGTGCTCGATTCTCCATCTCTAAATCAAGCACAGGTGCTTTTCGGAAAGATAAACTACATTCAATCTGGAGTTACAGACTTGACGCAGAAATCACTGGGTGAACTCCTACGGCTGATTATACCGGAGATGCATTGATTCTGATTTTGAGCTCAAATACATTCCATGGCAAAAGATGCCCAAGGTATGCTTAAAAACAACTAGCCAAAGAAAACCACCTTTCCACCCCAGAAGCTCTGACACAAAAATATCTACAAGCAGTGGTGTTTTCTTCTCCAGAACTAGCAATGCAATTCTGTCCCCCCAAAAGACACCGTAACTATTCAAATCTCCCAAATTCCCCAGAAAAAAAATGGGAATTCTCAGCACATCACCTCTTAGTGCCCAGGAGCTTGCCAGCATGCCAAAGCAGGGAACGGATTCAGCGGGTCCATCCTGCTGGAGATGAACCATCAGCAGAAGCCACTGAGCAGCCCCTGCCAAGGTGGTTCTCGCCTCCGAAAACACGCTGCTGTAAATCACAGCCACGGGACTCGACGTATCTACTTGAGGAGACGTCTTTCGGTAGTCTTCAAACAAACGAACAGGCATCCCCAACACCAAGCAGGCTGCTAACTCAGCGTCGTTAGGAGCTTAAAAAGCAGGATATATAAAAGCTAACACTTGGATAAGAATTTTCCTCCATTTATTCCCATCGCACATCCACGTGTGCGGTGCGGAAGCCGAGCAAGGAAGGAAAAATTAGGTTGCACACAAGGGAAAGTTTGTGACGGTCCAATCTTCCAGCCTTTAGATTACTCTCCCATCAGAGGCACTGGCACTTGAGACATTTAAATCTTCACTGAATGAATGATACAGTAGTAACTGGATAATAAGGAATACCGCTGCCTTGGCAGGGAGATGGACTGGATAACGTAATAGGTCTTTTGTATCTCTCACTTCTCTGATCCTGCTGAGTTCTGTAGCTATTATTAAAGGCATTTTTTAAGGTATTTTAATTTACTTCTCTAAATGGATTTCCATTCATTCACTCTCACCAAGTGAATGTTGTCAGGGACATTAGCAGCATGATAAAATAGCTGCAGCTTCATGCTGGTTTTAATGTGTTACATACACAAGAAAAGTCATTAGCTCTTACCCTTTAATATCCCCTCTTTACTGCTGCATAACTGTTTATCACTCAAAAGTGCCAGGCACAGGCCACGCTCTTCCTTTATTAATCAATATACATTTGTGCAAGGCTGCAAGGAAAAGGAATAACATCCAGTTATTTCAAGCACGGCTCGTACGGCAGGAGCTGAAAAGCTCGTCCCTGACATTTTCAGCCCCCCTTGAATATTCCCAGAAGTGGCTCTTCTTAGGATTTTACACAACTCTCCCAATTACAGGTAAACTCATGGCAAGGTGATGATTTCTTTCCCATGTACTGAGTGGCAGGTTTCTTTCTCCTTTGTAATATCTGCTCTAGAACATCATTAGCAGCTGCAAGACGACACAAATTGAACATGGGCCGTGAAATTAATGATGCTCAGAAGCAGGCCATCAATTTGCAGAGTGAACCTCGTTTTTTAAGAAACTTTTTCATATGGCTAGCCCAGTTTGGAGAATAAGAGCGATCTGTATTATTTTTATGAATACTCTACGCGCTCTGAGCTCTATTTTCTTCAGTCTTAGAGCCCCAGCATTTAAAGCCTGCTTACCTATTAAAAATTTCTCGCTAGAGAGAGGGCATACGCATGCCCCACGTGGAGGAGGGATGCTCCTGGGAAGATGCCGTGACCACAACAAGGGCTGCTGGCTGATGCAGCAACAAAAGCAATTGAAAATAATAGATGGAGAAGGGCTTAGCAGGACTGAACCCCTAAAAGAAGATGATATTGTGTCCCAGGATTTAGGGTGTCCATGTGGACACCAATGCCAAGACTGTAACTATGATCTAAATTCGACAAGAATTAATGAAAATGCAAAAGATGGCTAGAAACAAAATGGCCAAATAAATACATGAACCACATGTTGAGGCATAAGACAGCTCTAAGAGCTAACCCAGGGGGAATTTCTGGAATCAGAAAGAGGCCATTTCACAGAAATGACAAGACCATTTGTCAGCTTTTGGAACAAGAGTCTAAAAGCTTCGTTTGTAGGGTTAAATTACAATGCCAAGAGATAAGACCAACGTCACTAGTGGGTTTCTAGAAGGTAACACCCAATATAGGGGGGATTCTGAAAGACATAGGTCACTCAAATCTCACCTTAGAGCACTGCAATTCACATTTTTTGTCTCACTCTTCATTAAATCAACGACAATTAATGTGATTAAGAACTCTATATTATCCAAAGCAATCCTTGGGAAACACCAGGACAGTGCAAAGGCCCTACAAGAGGGTCCAGCTCGCTACATGCAATGGATACAATTCCTTCTGAGACATTTCAAAAGTCTGTATTAAGATTGGCAGTTGAATTTACTATATTGTTTTCTCCGGCTTGACTTTATAAGCCAGCACAGATGAAAATGCAGGTAAATCGCAGGGATGGAATACGTTTCCTTTTCCCAGAGGCAGCTGTGAAAAAACAGTCGACCAATGCAGCCTTGTTTAAGCACCCTTGACTAGTTAAAAAAGCCTTTTTTCCCCCCTAAACAATAGTTTGGAGTTCATCTCTATGTGATCCTTTTCTAAATGTGGGAACTAGAGAGTAAAGGAAAGAAATCTCAAGCATTCCAAAATGCTTTTAAAGGTCACCTACCAGGAACCAACCTGAGATGGATTTTTGCAACTCAGCAGCTGTATTTTTGCTAAGACCCTCACTGTACTGGTTTTATTGAGAACTTGTTGCCACACATAACATAGCCCTGTGCACACAGGGCTGGACATCACCGTTGACAGCTATGACTGATGGGCCACATCACCAGCCACCGGCTCCCAGAGAGCTGCCCTCAAGTTGGAACTCTTGGATTCTGAAAGCTAAGGTTGATCTTCACTTTAAAGGGAAAAAAAAAAAAAAAATTATAAGGGGAATTTACACCCCAATGCACAGAAGAGGCCAGAGATGGCCAAAGGATGACAACTTGGTTTCACAACAACTTCTGATGGTTCTAACTTAGGTTACCCCCAATAGAATGGGCAAAATCAAGACCTTTTCCACATTCATATTAGAACAGACCTGTGCTGAAATGCTATTTATAGACTAAACTGATCTCTGCCTGTCTCAGTGGTTAGGAAACAAAGGAGAGAAATTTTTCTCCTAGACCATTCAGTCAGCAGAAGTACTTGAACTTGGATGTCTTATTGCCCAACCCAATGCTCTAACCACTAGACTCTTCAGGACAAGCGAGACGTTGGACTCCTCAACCCTGATTTCCTTTGCTTCCAAAGGAATTCAGACAAATACATTGCTGGTCTGGAGAAATCACAATACAAGTCAGCAAGAAAATGCCTCCCAACCACCTCCAGACATAACCTTAGTAGTGACGAGGTCTTCTCAGCACAGCTTCCCCTGCTCCCCCTCCCAGGTACGACTACGTAAGCAAAAATCAAAGCCACTAGGAAATGAGAGGCAACGTACTCAAGGTGAAAATTAAAACATGTCTATGTCTCCACATGCAAATAGAATCCAAATATCCTTAGTCTTGTGAACTCTTTATTGTATAAAATCCTTGGCATTATGCAGAGCTTCCTAAGTTGGAAGCTACAAAAGGATCAGTTGTTTCATAGAATCATAGAATGGTTTGGGTTGGAAGGGACCCCTAGAGGTCATCTAGTCCAACCCCCCTGCAGTGAGCTAAATAAATCAGGACACTGCTAACTAGATCAGTCTCCTCTCAGAGGAGCTCTATAGTTTCATTTATTCCCTTTGTTTACTTTTCTGCATTTAGTCTTCTAGCAAGAGCAGGATTTGAGTTGACCAATTTAAGGGCAACTCCGGGTGCCCCCAAATAGCACTGGAGCCCAGCACCAGCCCAACAGGGAAGATGTAGCATTAAGTGCTCTGCCAAAAAAACACACAGAGAAGAAAACTCATACGTTGCACGTGATGGTATCACTTGTGATTTATTCAATAAATTAAGCCTTATGTTCTACACATCAAAGACTAAGGAGATCACAGGTCTGTCCCTGGATGTCCCCAAAGGATTATTTTGAAATTCCTCATGCATGGAGATTGCGAGCAGCTCTCTCCAAGTATCCGACAGCTTGTATTAACATTGCATTAATCAAAACTGAGTGACCACTTAAAACCCCTGGAGATTCAGGTCTGACAAACTCTTCTGCTCGGG
Source organism: Butorides virescens (assembly GCA_017310255.1). Classification (NCBI taxonomy): domain Eukaryota; kingdom Metazoa; phylum Chordata; class Aves; order Pelecaniformes; family Ardeidae; genus Butorides; species Butorides virescens. The sequence continues at coordinate 82,001 of JADKXX010004019.1, read as the reverse complement.
AGGTGGAGAACAGCCAGCACCAGCCTTGATTTTTGCAACGCCAAGTAGCAATTACAGTGAGACTGGCAGGCTGGGTGCAGAATTTAAACACTACTAAACCACTATTTTCTCCTGGTCGAACAAAGCTACTTGCCCCTTCTTGACTTAGACCCCACCTGATGACAGGTCCAACTGTGGGACCATTTCTGAAGCAGGATGCTTCCAAGCATGAGCCACGGTGTGAGGATGGAGACCGAGAAAACCGTATTCTGGCATCACACTTTCTGTGGAAGCAGTGATGAATCTGAAAAACGTTGTTAAGCCTGTAGGACATTTTCCCTTTCAGACCGACCATCTCCAGTAGGAAAGGTTGGCCGCACCAGCTTAAACCAGTGTGGAAATGGGATCCCTTGGATGTTTGCAGAGAATCTCATAGACGGGGGCACAGCTACCGCCAAAGCAACTTTCATCATCGTATTCACATAGAGAGGGATGGAAAAAGAAAACCTCTCACAGAGCTCCATCTAACACCTTTCAACATAAAACAAGGTCTGGATGGGGGCCAAGCTCTGTGATAAATATTTGTATTAGGAGCCAGCTGCACTGTTTGCCCGGCACTGTAAAATCAAATGTCATGTATTGAGGAACACTCCTATAGATAAACCTTGAATTACACGTCAGGGGAACCCTTCCTTCATCCAAATTTGTCCTCTCCCCCTTTCACAACCACAATACCCAGGCTGACAAGACCCCAACTACCCTGCTCTGGTATTTTATCATGGTCTGCCTACAGCCCTCTACATTAATCCGAGAACCCAAACCAAACTCAAAGCAAAAAAAAGCATTCTGTTGCACTTCACAGTTTCCCACACTACGTGATGAACATTTCTACTCCTTTGAGCTCCCTGCAAGGAGCAAAAAGAACTAAATGAACTACTCAGCACTTTAGCAACCATCTGCTCATAACTCAGGAATTCCGTCCTAGCAAAGAAACGCAGAGCCTTGCACAACCACGAAATCCCGCTTGCAAAGGACAGCAAAAGGGGCAGTGAAAAAGAAGTTGTCTTTTCCCCCAAATCGCATTCTTGGAGGGGGGAAAAAAAAAAAAAAGAAAAAAAAAATCAAATTGGGAAATGAAAGACCCCACTGGGTCAGCTAATTCCGAGAGATGTCTAATAACAGCGGAGATGCCATTGTTCAATTCCCAGCCGGAGCGGGCAGAGCAGTAATGAGCAGTCCTGCTCAGCAAATGGTCTGGATGATACTATAGATCTTCCCTTCCCATCTCAAACTTGTGTATCATTTCCTGACAGTCCCATCTCCTCTTCCAAGCAGATGGCTCCCTACAGTACGTCTTTAAGAGACCTCCCAGGCAGTTATGGATGGCAGAGAATGAGCATTTTGTTTTATCGCTTGCTCATACATTATTTTCCCCGCGCTAATGACAGTCAAGTTATTGTCCTGTGAATAAATCCATTTAGGCCTCGCAATGTTGGCTGCGAGTGAGAAGGAGAGGGAGCAGAGGAAGCCAAACTTGGCACCAGCAGAGCACAGATACAGTCATCCACAAAACATTCATCTATTAACCAAACAGCGGCATTTCCAAACCCAGCAGGGTCACAGCGGAGCCCTGCTGGGAAACAGAAATTAACTCCGAATGGAGATAATTTGTCTCTTGAATGTTGTCATATTTGCAAGATCTCTCTGGCAATGCCGTGCTGCTAAGAGGAGCGATATTGCCGACAAGTGAACCAGATGATGAAATGCGAGCTTTATCGGGAAGCCAGGTGGCACTCAAGATCACTCGTGCCTTCTTTCTGCCTCGGAGTAGGGTTTGGAATGCAAAGAGAGCGGAGGAGAAATTTTTCTTTGACGGCAAGATGTTGTTGCAATTAAGGGCAGTAGATTTGATTCAGTTCTCCACAGAAGGAGCAAATTAAAGTAGCTCAGTTACTACCAGGCTACCACTCAGTTACTGCTTGCTTGGGTTTGTGTTTCATTCCCATGCAGGAGAAACATTTTTCTTCTTATCCAGTAGAAGCCGTGGCCAGGTCTGATGTGGAACACGCCCTGGATGTGCAGAAGCAGTGAAAGTGTTGAAAAAATGGGACACCCATCCCATTAGGAGATTGGACAGGGCAGGAAGCAGTTAGACATTTTGGGACTGCCACTGGGCAAAAACATATGGGAATTCCTGGAGAGCAAAGAGTCATTTTAAATATTAAGTGCTTAGAAGGGGAGATACATTACTGCAACCCAGGGTCGATCCGCATTTATGCATCTTCCACTCAAGCAGCACGAAGCAGGCTGATGAATTCCAAAAAGGAATTTCCTTAAATCCCACCAGGTGAAGCGCAAACTAAATACCCCTGAAAATTAATTAATTTTTTTTTGGCCCAACTGTATTCACAAGCTTTCTTCTCTCAGCAGAATCTGTTGCTACAGAGCACCCTGTCTGATAAAGGGAGGAAATTTTCCCAAAATGTCCAACTGTGAGAGCAGTTAGGCCAAGCTCTGTTTTTCAAGAAACCAACCTCACACCTATGTTGGCAAATTTTGCAACTTCCACGTCAAGAGAAGCCAAAAGCTGGAAGATCAGAGCTGGATGGCACCAAGGATGAAACCTTCTTCTAGTGCAAGACTTCTGCTCCTAAAAACCACCAGCGTGGCCTTCACAGGCTGCAAAGAGGTTCTCACAGTTGGCTTTCTGCAGCGAAGGGTACGCTTGATGATGGACCACACAGTAATACATAGGTAAAAAATTATTCCATTGCCACTTCTCAGACAGCCTGAGAACACCTATGCCCTGTGTTAATTCAGCATCTTGATGGACAACCATGGCTTGAATCAAGTAGCACAAGTGATACAAGACTTTCTGTTGTTCTGCACATACAATCTTGTTGTCCACAACTGGGGGGTGTCATGTCTAATCAAAATGTCCTTTCTCACTCTCTCTTATTTGTCTCCAGGCTAGGAACAGGGTGAGCAGAGAGCTGGTTCAGGGCAGACAGCAAAGCCTATGAAGTGCTGCACAACCACACCTGGCAGCAAAGGCAAGAGAATGTGCACAGCACATCCATCACCCCATGTCAGAGAAACCTCTTCCACACTCCTGTGCCCCATTAGCCCTTGAGTCATCTCACTCACTGACACACCTTCAGCTTGAAGGAATTCAAAGGCGGAGAGTGTTTCCTGACAGACCTCAAGGAACAAAAGTAGGTGAGGTCAAGTGCTCAAGGTGATCCCAAATAGTTCAGTTATCACAAAAATAAAGCATTCCGTTGCCCAGAGAGGTGGTGGAGGCCCCATCCCTGGGAACATTCAAGGCCAGGTTGGATAGGGCTGTGAGCAACCTGATCTGGTTAAAGGTGTCCCTGCTCATTGCAGGGGTGTTGGACTGGGTGACCTCTAGGGGTCCCATCCAACCCAAACCAGTCTATGATTCTATGATTCTTACAACTGAATCTGGAAGTCCTTCCAAACCATGGTTGCTAAGATAACTCTTTGTGACCAAGAAGTTGGAAATGGCTTATAATAAGCCTGAGTCCTTTGAAAAACAGCTCAACTTTCTGCTAAATAAATACAGACCTCTGAAAAGGTTTCATTGGTCCACTCCTTAAGAAAAGAATTACTAAAATTAAGTCCCAGAGAAAGATGCAAAGTTTTGGATCAAAAACTGGCCAAGAGACAGCCAAAAGTATTGCCACTGAAAATCACAGAATCATAGAATCATTTAGGTTGGAAAAGACCTTTAAGATCATCAAGCCTGACCGTTACCCTAACCCTGCCATCCCACCTCTAAACCCTGTCCCTAAGCACCTCATCTGCCCGGCTTTTAAATCCCTGCAGGGATGGGGACTCAACCCCTTCCATGGGCAGCCCCTTCCAATGCTTGACAATCCTTTTGGTGAAAATTTTTTTCCTAATGTCCAACCTAAACCTGCCCTGGTGCAACTTGAGGCTGTTTCCCCTCATCCTATCGCCCGTTACCTGGGAGCAGAGACCACCACCCACCTCACTACACCCTCCCGTCAGGAGGTTGCAAATATCCCATTTGCAATTGAAGAAGATTGTCTTAAGCTTCTGTATCAAATCTTCCGCTGTTTAATTTACTCATTGCTGAGCTGCAGAAAGGCGGAGTAGCCCTGAGCAGATGCATTTGCAGATGACTCCAAGTTACCTACACCACTGCAACATCAAGGGACAGATGGCGAAGTTCAGGTGGACCAAACTCAGCAGCCTGCATGAGCAGGCACTGATAAACAGCCTCGAGTATTATTATTGCTTGGAATTAGAGGAATAGTAAAGCACTAAAGGAATATAACTCTACCTACCCTTCAACAGGAGCTATGGGGAATGAAAGCCTGGCTGCTTTGAAGACAGACTTAATATGTTTATGAAAAGCAGATTATACGATGCTGTGCATCTGATGGCAGGGACCGGGACTTCATGACCCAAGAGGTCCTTAAGCACTGTGCTTCTAAATCCAGCCTAGAGGGAAAATATCAGACCTATTTTCACACCTCGCTGGACTCTAAATTAATTACTGGCAATTCAAAACTGAAACAAGCAAATAGTTTTTTATTTGCCGCGTAATGAGAGCTCAGAATTCACTTACATGGGAGTTGGTGATTAGATTCGGCGACGGGAGGTATCAGGGAGGCACGGGTTTCGGCAGCATTCACAACGGGGCTGACCATTTACACATCTATCAAGGCAATCCAGAGCTGTCAGACTTAATGTGATTTGGAAAGGATATTGCACGCAGCATTTAGGGATTGAGCTGAACTATCAGAGACCTTGATGAAGCCTAATGAATAGGGAAGATTTCCCGCAGCCTATTTTATTTATTTATTTCTTACGACAGGCTCCAACAGCACTTCTTGCTGACCATGCCTAAGATGGAAGGGAAGATTGGGTAGGTCTTCTTACGGTAGCTCTTCCGTTCCCCAAATTTCTACTTCTAGAAAAGAGTCAAAGCATAGACAACATCTTTACAGCTCCACGTTTGCCATACAAATACGCCGGCTGTCCAAGCCATGGGGCCAGATTAAAAAATCATCTCTTAAAAGTTCAGGGGCTGAAGAGGAGTCAGCAGGAGGACACAAATCTGACAACCTTCACCCTAGGATATATGACAGCTCTGATTTTCCGAGGAGACAAGTGTCCTGCTCCCACCAATGGCATGTAGGAGCACAGATGTCAAAGTCTAAAGGGGCTCAGAGAGATGAGGTGGTGGATTAAAATTAGATGGCCAAGCCATTTCCTCCCCCACACTTGACAGTGTGATCTAGGGATACCTCACCCACCTGTGAATCTTCTCCCAAGCCTTCACAGCGTTCCACATCTTATGTTAAGGTAAACTGAGATCAGGGCATGTCTGCTTGAAAATATCATGGAAATCAGAGGTTTTCAGGAAGCGATTCACAAGTGGATCAGACATCCTTACCTTTTCCAGCAACGACCATTGAAGGGACAGGGCAGATGGCTGGAGGCAGTAAGTCATTCAGCCATGTCATTTTAATTTGCTGCTGCACGTTTATTAGAGCTTTCAGAAAATACTGGCCCAATCTGCACTGTCATAAGTGATACTGAATTTTAAAATTCACAGGAGGTAATGTAAGAGAATATAAGGCACATTTTTTTTCTGAATAACATCAGTACGATAGAAAATGTGAGAATGACCACAAGGAAGCTCTGCTGCATTAAGATTATATTGGGTAGACACCACTGCTGTGGGAAACACCCCTGGTCAAGTAGGCTTTCTAGAAGACGAAGAAAGAAAAAAGCCCATAAGCATCAATATGATAGAATTACAGCTTGCCAGATTTTTTTTTAACTTTTCTCATCACCCCATGCCATTGGAGACATGGGCCCAGGCAGGCAGGTGGGTGATTTCATTAGTAGGGTACAGTCCCGCACTGGCCAGGCTCTTGGCCAGCTTCTCAGTGATGCCTAATTTGCTCCAAGAACATGTTTTTGTGTCCCTCAAAGTCCTCCTGAATACACTTCCTTCAGATCTGAAGACTCCGTGGGCGATCCTGGGTCTCCCTTGGAGATAAGTGGTTACCCTACCCCCAGTGAGAACTCCCGATGGCTCCTTCTGCTGCATGATTTGAACCATGCAGCAAAGCCACAAATGCCCTGGGGAAATGCAGACAGAACCCACAGCTTTTTAAAAATAGTTTGTTTCAAAAAAAATCAGAAGAACTGAAAACAAAACGTTATTCTGTCTGACACAAACCCAACATCAACAGTTTCATAAAATAAGTGTTTTCTAACAGCTGCACCTAAATTTTATCGACATGTTAATAAACACATTAAATAATAATCGCTCTGAACGCCACAATTCTGAAAACCCACCTCTGTCAGTCTGTGGTTACCAAAAATGTAGCCCCATTAACTGTAATGTATTCAATCTTCTTTTGCTGACATGTTTGACTTAAATGTGAAGGATGTATAGGAGACACAGAAATCTCATTATCCCTGCGTTAAATGAATGCAAGTGCTCATGAAAATATTACTTATAGATGTGCTTTGGGCAAACCTTTGCTTGGCATGCACCACCAGATTCATCTACCTTCGTCTGCCAACACACCTTAGACTTGAGCTACAGATCTTCAATCGTTTGAGCCTTAAGCTGTCCCAATCTACATCAATTTAGAGATGAAGCGCTGCGTCTTCCCTATCCCTGCCTGCCCACACCCAGCCCCAAGCATCCCCACCACACTCTACCAATGGGTTTTTTAATATTGTGATTTAATAACCCCCTAAGAGTAGATGTCACTCATGGCACTAGAAGATTTACTTTTTTGCTTAAAATCTCTCTTTTGGGGGGAAACCTTCAACAGAAAGGTTTTTGAGCCATCCTTAGGGACATTTGCTTAGGGCCATGGTTTAGTGGTGGGATGGCAGGGTTAGGTTAACGGTTGGACTTGATGATCTTGGAGGTCTTTTCCAACCTAAATGGTTCTATGATTCTATGATTCTATCCCTGGAATTGGGAAGACTCAAAATGGCAACACCATGAACAGGGCTGCAATCAGGCACTTACACAAATATACGGTCCCTTCTCATCTCTCCCCTAAACTGAAACCACCACCTTTAAGCCTCTCCAATCTGTTCCAAGAACTGCGTAGCCCTATGGCCACCACCGACACACACATCCCTTCCCATTTCCCAAAGGCAAAGCTGCTTGTGAATGTTGGAAATGGGACAAATCCTGATGTTTGCTTTCGCAGACCTCCTTAGCTAAGGAAAATTCAGTGAGCGATGGTGGAGTAAACTCTGAATCAAGCAAGCGAGGGTTTCACCCTGCGTTGTGACCCTGCATATCTCGCCCAGAACCAATTTATAAAAGTCACCCAAGAAAAATGGTGCTAATCCATTTACAGCAAAGTACACAAAAGGCCCCAAAAGGGTCAGCTGAAAGCAAGCTCTTATTGACCAGGTTCCATTGGCCTTACCTAAATATTCCCACCATCCATTTAATAATTTGCTGTGCCAAAGATATCTACGTTAGAAGACAGTAGAAAAGAGATTTGAGCATTTTCCTGCAATAAGTTGGAAACATAAACATATTTTTAAATGCTCTTGCGTTTCGTTCCTGCAGCAGGACTCTAAAATTGATTGAAAAAGCAATTACAGTATTTAAGTTTTCTCTGCTCCTTCTAATTTCATTTTCCTTTCCTAAGAGCGTGGTACACAAAAATAAATGAGGAAGGATGCTGGAGGCTTCATGCGATCATAAAGTGATGGGAAAGCGAAGAGAGAGCAGATATGGACAGTTACGTGATTGAAAAGAACAGAAGTGAAAAATACTTTAAATTGCTATTTGACTGCTACTTTTACCATGATAAAGGTGCTTAAAAATGGACTGCTCCTGCTTTATTATGCAATTAAATGAAAAAATAATTTGGGGGCATGAACTAACTCTCGTAACAAATGACCTTTAAGTTTAATTATTGTGAGGCTATGGGTCCAGCAAGCAGTTGTAGACTTACCGTTGTCTGACGTGTTCAGCGAGGTGGGAGATGAGGCCAGGGAGAGGCCTTGGATAGCTAACGGCATGCTCGGGAGAGGATGTTCTCAGTGAAAGTCTGCCCACAAAAAGCTGTCAGCGCCCAAATACTGCCCTTCTCCACTCCTGCCTCTGGAAATTTGCCTCTGTTCCTCCCCATCACCTCTGGATGTCAATCCCCAAAAGTGAAAATTTAAGGATAGATCTGCAAGCTTCTGCCACAACTTTTTTTTCTTGCATTGGACCTTGTCAACACTGACCTGCTCCGTGAAGCCACCATCAGAATATCAACCAAAGTAATATCAGCTCCTTTTACCCAGCAATGCATGCAACCCAAAGTCATTACCTTGAATTAGATGCAAAAAAACCCAGACAAGCTGATTTTGACCTGAGCTTGTACGACAAACTCAGCTGTCAAGCTGCTCTATAAATACCAGCTCCTTGCCTGTGCTGTCATGAACTTTCCAACTGGCTGTTTCCCGAGTTCCCTTCCATTCCTCCCAAGTCCAGTGCAAAAAGAGAAAGGGTTATCTCACAACCTGGACCTAGAGCTGAGTTTTAGCAGCTTCTTAAAAAAGTTGAATGAGCAAAATACATCAATGGTGGGGATGGGAACTGAACAGCTTCCTCGTCCAGACATGCTCTACTCCATCCTGGCCACTACACCGCTGCCTGCTTTTGTGTTGTGTCCTCCTCTGGCATCAACACTAATCTTGAATATGTCATTTATCTACCTCCGGTATAATTATTTCAGGATTTTTATGATTTCTTATACATGGAAAATCCCCCACTGGTTGGCCAGATCATCCCCACCTTCATTCAACTCTCTCCTGAAGCTGTGTGCTACCACCATACCCGCAAGAAATGAGGCAACTAAAGAAGGCAAGTAAGGAATAATCTATAAATAACGTTAAATTATGTCATGGCTACAAGTTACAGCCAGGCACTGGGGGTTTAGGGAAGGAAAAGGGGAAGAGGCAATGGCGTGTACCATCTGCAAAAGCAAGAGGTCAACTACAGATCTGGTACTGGAAGGTGTGGATGGTACCTGTTAGTGGAGGTAGATTGGACTTAAGAGAGTATTTCCTTGAAGCCACCCTATGCCTTCAAGAGCTGTTTGATTATTAAAGGCAAAGCAAAAGAGCAAGTGCAATGGAATAAACCTAGAAGAAAAACCCAAAGCCTGTCAAGAAGCATGTTTTTCACCACCATAGTAAGCTCATGGGAAGATGCTCCCCTGTCATTATTTCATTACATCAATTTCAACACTTGCTAACCTATTAGAAGAAAAACATTTAAAATAATTTTCCTCATCAGAGGGAAAACAACCTCTCTCATTACCTAAATATGGAGCAGCGCCAAATGATACAGGGTGGAAATGCGCTTTAAAAGAAAAAAGCCAAGCTGATACCCACGTAAAAACACCGAAAGAGGAGTTTGGGGAAACAGATTGCACAGAAGTGAGGGTGGCTCAAACCTGCCCACCACTGAATATTTGCAGAAGAAGAACTCAAGGGGGTTCAAATCCTCACGTCTACTCCAATGACAACCTGCCAATACCATCAGCACGCATTTCCCCTCTTCCTTCCTCCACTGTTCACAGCTCAGTGCCTTCGGGCTCAAGCTCAAGCTACCATAAATAAATAAATAAGATAAAATCTATAGATATACGTATTTTTGACCATTTTTGGAAGGCTGCCGCAGATCTGGCATCACTGTCTGAGCCCTGCCCCAAACTTTTCTGTTCCTATTCATGTATAAAGGAGTTGGAGCGCTAACTTAGCTGCAGATTATCAAGGGATTTTGCTTTCTCAGCTCCATTAGGGCATTTTATTTTTTTTTTGAAGGTTATAAAAACATGTCAGGCTAAGACCAATGTTCAGCAAAAGTGAAGGTGCTGTTGAATGTTGTCTTCTCTTCAAGGCTGGATTGTTTAATGTTCAAGAGATCTTATTTCCATTATATCAAAAAAAGAGTTTATTTGTGAAGCTCACATCTTTCCAGAGACCCAAACATACCTGCCTGATCGTATTAACTCCTGGGTTAAACTCTTTGCATTACCTCACTGTCAACTCAACATTTAGATTTGAAAGTCTTGCTCTCCTTCTCAAAACTTCAACCAGCAATTTGGATCTCCAGTGCTATGTTCTTGGCGAATTACTAATGTAAAAATTAGCAAAAATCGTTCCTCCTCACTTGAAACCTGACTTGGTGAAAAGCAGCTTTCCTGGTGATCTTCAGCCCAGCTGTGAAATGCAACGCCGAATGCAATTAAGAGATGCACATGTTACCGGTTTGAAGCCGCGATACAGAAACTTCAGTATGCATTTATATACACACAGGCAATTCATTTCAATTAAACGAGATTTTGTTGGCTTGACAAACCATGCAAGTGTTGCCAAATTATTTTTAAGAACCTTAAAGACCAAGTAAGCCTTGACACCCTCCAGCTATTTGTTGGTTTACTCTCAACAGCGGGTAGGTCTTGCTTCCCTGAGTCCATTTGTCATGGATATTCCTCCCTGATCTAACAGCAGGTTCTTATTTTCGGAGCATCAGCTGTTTAATCTTAACCTCTTCTCTCTTTTCCTCTCTTTTTTGTGGTGGTTTTTTTTTTTTTTTTTGATAGTTCGGAGTAGAGTCTCTGCTTTGTGGCGTGGTGATTGCTGTAAGTCCCGTCCCTTGTCCCTTCCAGTGGTTATTGGCAGATGGTTCACAGGAGGGGCTAAAAAGCATCAACATGGCCAGAAGCATTTGATGTTGCTCTGAGCAGGGACATTTTTTCAATGTAGCGTGGTCCACTGATTTGAAGAGGCAATGATAATTAGGAAGCCATGGGCTGTTGGTCGCTCTTTGATAGTCCTTTCATTAACTCTTTGAGGAGCCCATTCAACACCCACATCTCTGTTGTGGTATAAACTCTCCTACGTGCAAAAGCAAAAAATTCACCTGTCTTTCTAAAGCATGTCACTAGTCCCCAAGTCCTACCAATGTAAGAATCATTATTATTATTATTACTACTACTATTTGCTTTGCCGCTCTTGTAGAGTTCAGACTGAGCACTAGAGATGAAATCTGGATGACGTTATGGCTGCTCCTATGCACACTCTTGCAGGTTGTGATTGGCTTTATGAACCAGAAAACAAGCACATCTCGGACACAAATTCATCAGGAAGAACTAGGAATCAAATCCAAATCCCCCAAAACCAAGCAATATTAAAAGGAATGAATCTGAATGTCAAAATGTTGCTTTTAACCCAGCAGGCGTCCAAGGCGCAGAATAAATGGTCAATGTTGGCTGTTACCAACAGCATGGGAATGAGAAAAAGGGCTTTAAATGGAGAAGGAAGCAAGAGCAGAAGAGCCACCTTTCAGATGCAGCTGTGTTTTTGAGAGGGTCTCTACAATGAGATCACCTGTGCCAACCTGGGAATGGATTTCTCCAAACATTCCTTCCAAACCTACATCCCTACAAGTCTGCACGTGCAGCTATTACACCACCACACCATCTTCCTACATCACCCACTAGGACCCAACACCATTCCCTGATGGTTTGCAGACCATGTTTTATTGTATCAGTGGCAACGCAAACGGCAAAGCCAAAATGTTTCTATTTAGAGGATGGGAAATGGTTCTTCTAGGAAGACTCTAGGAAGACCCAAACCACACAGAATTTTAGCTTCAAATCAATGGTTTAATTATCACCAGGATGAGAGCTCTAACACACCAGCCCGTGTCTAACTAGGACAACAGTGATTGATAATATTTTTTTCTTTTGTGGCCAATAAAGTGCCATGGAAAACAACAGAGCAGGAATTAAATATGAAATGCCATGTTAATACCAAAGAGGGGTGTTCAACCTCTCACCAACCTGCCCTTAACACAGTTTCTGACACCACCCTTAAACGAGAAAAAATACAGTTAAGCAGAGAAATCTCAGTGCTTTTTTCCAGAAGTGCCTTGGAGCTCCCTTGGAGGCTTGAATGTTTGGTTTCCTTCATTTTCAAGCCTGTTTTTCGTTTAATTGTATGCGACTCAAGAGGTTATTGAGGCTGATGCTATTCATGCGAACAGGAGTCGGATGCAGCTGAGTGACCGTATCTTTTTCTGTCCTTTAATGTTTGAAATGACTGACTACAGACATTATTTAGAGCTAATGGGATAGATCTCATCTCACTGGCACTGGAAGAAATCCGGTGTAACTCCATTGACTTCAAGGTCAGCCGAGATCGGAATCTAGGATACCATCTTCACAAATTCAATGCTTTTCAATTCTCTCTTCACTTTACCTTTTCCAGCAGCTATAATCAGCACCTAATTAATTAAAATAGAACACAGCCCCAGGGCAGGGTTCTTCAGTAAAGTTGTATTATTTTACTCTATTTTCACTCCACGTAGCAGTTTACTTTACAGAGACACAAGGTCCCTGAATATTTTAATTAAAGAGCCCATCCTGATGGTTTCAATTCCCCAGCGAGTCCTGGCTCAGGTCCATAATGACCAGAACTGGGGCTGCAGAACCTGGTACCGCCCAACAGTTTTACGGTGCCGCTGCATGGGGTGATGCCAGGGCAAAGCTGTCCTGGTTTCTGCTGGGACAGAGTTAATTTTCTTCCTAGTAGCTGGTATGGTGCTGTGTTTTGGATTTAGTACCAGAAGAATGTTGATAACACACTGATGGTTTAGTTATTGCTGGGTAGTGCTTAGGCTGGCCAAGGACTTCTCAGCTCTGCCAGGGGCACAAGAAGCTGGGAGGGGGCACGGCCAGGACAGCTGACCCCAACTGGCCAAAGGGCTATTCTATACCATATGATGTCCTGCTCAGTATATAAATCTGGGGGAAGAAGGAGGAAGAGGGGGGATGTTGGGAGCGATGGCGTTTGTCTTCCCAAGTCACCGTTAGGCGTGATGGAGCCCTGCTGTCCTGGGGATGGCTGAGCACCCGCCTGCCCATGGGAAGCAGGGAATGAATTCCTTGCTTTGCTTTGCTTGCACATGTGGCTTTTGCTTTCCCTATTGAACTGTCTTTATCTCAACCCACGAGTTTTCTCACTTTTACCCTTCTGATTCTCTCCCCCATCCCATTGTGGGGGGGAGTGAGCGAGCGGCTGCGTGGGACTTGGTTACCGGCTGGGGTTAAACCATGACAAAAGCTTTTACCCTCTGTACAGGGAAGTTCACAGAAGTAAAAATCACAGCACAAAAGCAGATCATTTGCAAAAAAAATGACCATTCTGACACCTTTGTGGGCATGAGGGAAACTTTTTTTATTTTTTTGCAATGCAAAGGGGGTCTATTTACAGATTAGGAAGAGTGGGAAACTGAGATTTTTTTGCAATGCAAAGGGGGTCTATTTACAGATTAGGAAGAGTGGGAAACTGAGATTTTTTTGCAATACAAAGAGGGTCTGTTTACAGATTAGGAAGAGGGGAAACTGTTAATTTACTGCCTTCTCTCCATTCTTTCGGGTGTCTTTTCGAGGGCTATTAACCTTTAAACTGCTAGCAAAGTTTATACACTCTAGCAAGCACCTTTCTCTCTGCCAGTGGAGGGGAGGAGGGGAAACCCACCCTGCACGAAGGAATACTCTGATCGCAGCACCTCTGCATCTGTTTTTCATTTATTTTTGATTTTAGTGACAAGCCCCTTCCTTCCAAATCCCAGCTACTTCTCTGCAACCCTCCCACTGAACGCTGCTTGTCAGGGAGGGGCAGCCCTTGACAAAAAAAAAAAAAAAAAAAAAAAAAAAAAAAAAAAAATAAAATAACAGAAAATAGAGCTTCATCGCCTTTCCTTTTAACAATAGATTAATCTCGCTTTTGTTCTCGATGAGAACTAGGTGTCATATTTCAAAATGCACTCTTAAACCAGGTATAATTAAACCTCGGCAGAAGGAGGGAGGCAGAGAAATTAGCAGCAGAAGTAGTAATAAAGGCATTTGAGAGCCTGCGTGAGCTGGAAGGTTCTCCATCCCTCCCCCTCGCCGCACAGCTACAATTACACTCTGCAGTGGGGGAGAAAAAGAAAAAAAAAAAAAAAGTAATTATAAAAATGAACTTTTCTTCACAAAAATGAGCACGTTGTAAAAGGATTACTCCTTTGAACATCCGAGCACTTCAAAAGGAGGATGAATTAGTGCTGACAACTCAATAAAGTAGCCATCAATTATTTAAAATGTGATGGCTCTTCTCATACAGCACTTCTGATTAGGAAAACATTTCAGAAAGTAGAAATTAAGAGTTATTCTTCCTAAATGAAACGGGTCCAGGCTTCAAATGCAAGGGGAAAAAAAAAAAAAAAAAAGTGAATGTGACTTTCAATGAGCCTGGCAAGAACACAGGCAAGTTTCTTCTCTTGAAGCCATCTATAAAGTGCGTGGCGTGAGATTGCGTTACAGACTGGATTTGGGATTCACCAAGAAAACCAGAGGGAAGGGGAAAAAACCTCTGTGCTGTTGTGGTAGAGAGACACAACCTTCAGCTAATGGGTAGCACCGAGAGTCAAAACAAACCCAACCAAGACCTCAAACTCTACCACTGCTGTGTTTCGAAGAAGCAAGTAATTAAACTTTCCTAGTGAAAAGATACTTAGGAAAGAAACTCCTGGAGGGCTGTTGATGATGGAGCGATGCGAATCTCCTTTAAATGCAGTTTGGTCAGATTTTGCCTCTGTAGGTACTCACAAGAGGATGCTAGGAGCCTCCTGGACACTGCAGGTCTGGTCATCCATCACAGAAACAACCCTAGCGAAGTCAAAACACTGGTTTAAAATTGAAGAAACACCGAGGAAAAGAAAAGGCAGCTGGAGGGAAAGAGGAAAGGCAGGTGAAGCATCGCTTCCGTGGTCGCTGTACCTGAGACTTCATGCTTACTGAATTTCGGAAGCGCCCCTGGGTTAAGGAGAAGGGCAGCTCTGCCTCCGCATCCCAGGGATGTGCTCTCCTGCCACGGATGCTGTACGCTTAACGAGCTTGCAAATGAGAGATGGGCAGCGTAAGTTTGAAACGACCAGGAGGGTGGCCAAGCTAAATGGCTTCTCCTCTGGACAGAAAGATAAGAGGAGCTGTTTCTGACACCAGCCACGTGGGCTCAGCCATGTGAGGCAAAATGAGGATTTATGAGTGCAATACTATTGCTGAAGGAGCCTGTCTGGGCTGTTTTGGTAATTAAAATAATCAATCAAGGCCTGTGACCGAGGCGTGGGCAGATACATGTGGTTTAGTCCCAACTTCTGGAAAAAAAAAAAAAGTACTGTAAGAAGAAAAAAATTAAAAATAAAATAACTTACAGGGAATTTTTATTGGTTTTACCAGCCTAGCGATTACGTGATGAACTGCCACTGAAAATCAGCCCAGGGTGAGGGTGAAGACTGTAAATGCCACGACAGCAAAGGTCCCTTCAAAGGGTTAACCCTGCAAGGTATGGATGCTCCTCTGCATCTCACCACTGATGGGCTCAGCATCCCGGAGCCATTCCCAGCACCATGCTGGTCCATCTCCCCCCAGCCTCCCTACGTGAATTGTTGCACATTGCCGTTGACTTCTGGCCAACGCCAGAAATCGTTGCATGCATGATGATTGCAGGATTTGAAAATAAAATCCTATCAAAAAGAATGGGAAAGACGGAAGCTGACTATGCATGTAGTTTCTCCCATCACCCTAAAACCCCACATTAATTCAGGAGCGAAAGAAAAGGGATAAAAGCCCTAGCAGCTCCATAGATACTGCATCTACGGAGACAGGATTAATCCTGGAGCTGTACAGGGAATTGCAATGATACAGACAGGACCTGCTAGTGAGATGTCAATCTTTGAGGCCAAAAAGACAGTGACAGCTATTTTTTATTTCTTTTTTTTTTTCTTTTTTCTTTTTGCCAGGCCATCTCCAGCTTGCGAAAATTGGAGTATGTTTCTCTTTCCACTTTGCCTTGAGTCCCACTTGTCAGACTAATGACCAGAAAACCCAGACAGACAGAAAATGCACAGAGGCAAAGCCAACCTCTCCACACACCCATTCCAGCTTCTGGGGTGACCTTGGGGCTTTAATGCCCCTTCTGCTCCCTTAGAGCAGCTGATCCCCGGGGATTTGCGTTGGCCATGCAGCTATCCGCCGCTCCCTTGACTGCCTGCTGCTCTTCCCATGCAGGCCAAAAACTGAGGGTGCCTTTGATAGCCAGTTAAGTCAAAGAGGTCTCAAAAAAGACAGCTCCTAGAAGATGGGATTGACAGATCACTAATGCAGTTCAGTCCCTGTCAGCAGATGCTTCAGAAACCATTACTTCTCTCCAGCTTGTCCACCAAAAAATCTTGCTGCAGAAACATCAAAAGAGACAGCAGCCAGTCTGCACCCTCCCTCCCCCCCAAAAAAAACCCCACAAGGTTTGACCCCGTTCCAGCCAGGTTTCTCAGCACCAGTAGCTCAGGAGCTGGTGTTTTTCCAACTTGAAGCTCCTGGTTCCCAAGGACGTTCAGAGCAATGGTGATTGCTTTTGCTCAAACCCAGAGTTTAAGGTTGGAAATAGAGCTCTCTTGGCTCAGGCCATCTTCTAAAATAACCCAGCAGACACAACCCTGAGCAGGCAAATGACCTGAATTCACCCTGAAGTATTACCTCTTGGACCCTAGGAACGACGTTGGCTGATGCACTACAAAGACATAGATTGTTAAAAAGGCAAGTCTTTGAATAGTAAGTTTTGCCAATTAAATTAAATTCTTGAAACAACATTTAAGATTTACTAATCAAAAGCACAATGTAATTGCTAGGAGATATAAGACTGGGTGATCCCTTTTTATTAACTGGTCTGTTTTGTCCATAACATCTTTTGATTAGACGCATTGATATGAACCTTCCATACCCGCTTTCATCTCTAGTACTGTCACAACCACTGTGGCTAGGCTGACCCTAGGGAAGTATATTTTAATAATGCCATAATCATTTAAACCAGAGATCAGCCCTAACAAGATACAACCACTGGTAGACGTGTTAAGCCCATAATGTGGTCACTGGATTAGTTATTCTGCTTCATACCGAATGTGCCTTACACAGATGCAAGAGCCGCACCGTGTGTAGGCTTCACATTTCCAGAAATAAAAATAATACATGATTTAAATGAAGACTCCTGGTTCATTCAATATATCATACAAGTGACATAATAAGGGACAGAAGCCAAAAATTCGAGCTAGGAAAAAGCTTTCCAGTAGGAGAGTAATGCAGAACCACTGCGCGGAGGATCTCCATCTCTGGAAGTTTTCAAGGCTCACTGAGACAAACCTGATCTGGTGTTTGCCAGATTTTGGTTCTGGGCCAGAGGTTCAGGCAGATGAGACAGACTTCTAGAGGTCCCTTCTAACTAACATCATTACAATCCTATGATGCTGGCTATGTAAATACTAAAAAAATGGCTATTAGAGATCTGGAAATAATGATAATCCACCATTTACGAAGTTCAAATCCAATCTGGGTTGGGATGGGCCAAAAATTGCTGCCATATGACACATACTTGTCGAGATGAACAAAACAGGTTGGTGGTCTTGGGTAGGACCATGATCAAAGACATTTTGCACCCAACTCTCATTGCTTTCAATCAAGACTTAGGCTTTCACTTTTCTCTGTGGTGCTAATTTCTAATAGAGGATGTTTCAGCTGTGGTTTTACCAGCTCTCAAAAAGTTTGTGTAAATAGGAGAGAGGTTCTCAGATATTCCAGATAGAAAACACGTGGCCAAGACTAGCTTGGTGTTGAGACTCAGGTCATGAGAGATGGGGAATATTAACCTGGATTCAGCACTGAACAAACGAGGGTTGTAAGGATTCTGGCTGACTCCAACGCAAGACTGCACCTACGTATGGAAGAGACACCCAACGACTGCAGGGATTAATAGGCTACAGAGACCTCAGATGCGTGACTGTTGCCTTCAGGTCAAGCGTGAGTCACATCCGTGGGATGGTTTGTGAAACCTGACTTTGCTTTTCCTGATCCAGGGAGGAAGAAAATAATTCTGCCTGCAAGGCGTGCTGCTGCTTCAATATGTCCATATGCAACTTAAAGCTGTCTCTTACCTAGGCTTTACTGAATGTGCATGTTAAACTTGCTTTTTAAAATAAATTGAAGCACTGCCATAACAGTTTGCCTAAAGCTAGCAATTGCTTTTATATAACTTACATCTCCACGATCAGCCTCAGTGGAGAACTTACACGCTGCAGATGACTTACACGGGAGCCTTGTAAAAGCTTCCACAAAAGGCAGTAACCACACTAAATGTTCCCCCTAGAGGAAAAATTATCTAAAGAAATATTGAAAGCAATAGGGAGAGTCAGATAGTTTTGTCTTTCATTTCAGACTGCAAAAGAGGATTCAGCTGGAATTTCAGCCCCGGACTCAGTTGGTGGGTCTTAACCTCTTGACATTTTGGCTGCGCAATGGAAACAGATACACCACACGAGAGATGAAAACATCTGCAAAGCACTTCATACTCTTTTAGACACCACGTCACTGCAAAAAAAAATAATTGGAATATGAGGACCAGAACCACAGGTGCTGC
This sequence comes from Butorides virescens, assembly GCA_017310255.1. Lineage (NCBI taxonomy): Eukaryota > Metazoa > Chordata > Aves > Pelecaniformes > Ardeidae > Butorides > Butorides virescens. Next base: position 63,464 of record JADKXX010004019.1, on the reverse strand, counting down.
CTCAGAAGTCACACTTGTCCTTGAATGGGAAAAACCCCAATTGATCAGCCATGCCTGCTCTTTAATGGATTTTGAGCGTTGGAAACCAGCCTGGAAAAACAACTGATTTTTTTATGCTAATAAATAATAACATCCACTCGCTATCAAAGCATGCACCCATCACTGCTGGCGAGTCATTTGAACGCCACTTGCTGTGACCATTCTTCTTCTTAATAACCAGTAATTTGACGGGAAGGTGACACGCCAAAGCTACCAGTGATGTCTCCTTGGAAAGTCACGAGCGAGTGACTCCATGCATGGGATAAGCGGTGCGGGCGATGGGGTATTTAGCTCCAGCAAGTCATTTTCCTGCAAACAGCTGCACGCTCTGACTTTTGAAAGAGTTTTTCTGCTGGATTTTCAGCCACCGGAGCTTGGCCAGAAAACTATCACGCCCAACATCTACGCACTACTTCTACAAGAAACAACGGAAATACCGATGCATTAAAGGAAAAATCCCACTCTGCTGCTACAGAGTGGAAAAATCAAAGCAACTTGTGCTTTTTTTTTTGGGGTGGAGACAAGGCAACACATTTTTAAGGCCGGTATTAGTAGTGACCACCTAGCTGGAAAGATTTATCACCTCGACATGAACCGTACAAGAACAGGCTATAAGAAGCTGTCGAGCTGCTTGTAGCTTAATTTAGTATTGATTTAAACAATTACAGCATGAAGTTGAATGCAGAATAATTTTGAGACAAATTAGTTTCATGGTTATTCAGTCACTCTTAAAAGGAAAGGGATTTAAAATGTTTTACAGTTAAGGATGGAAGAATGGCAAACAAGACCATCCTCCTACTCAAATGTAATATTTACAAAGGGCAGCTACATTTTTTTTTTTTTTTAAAGCATAATCTTTGCAGAAATGGATGATTCACCTGTGAGGACACGATGGCACAGGATACTAGAAAACCTCTTATCTATAAGCTAATTCAGTTCAAACATGTGCTGATAGTTATCGCAAAGCAGCTATTATCAGCCTGTGCAGAGGGAACTGATAAATTCTTGAGTCGTGTTCAAATCACAGCGCCAGCTCCTGCCGCAGAAGCTTCAGAAAGATCTTCAGGGTAGAAAGGAGTGGGATGGTTGAACCATGAACCCCTCCACTAATGACACAAGGCAGGAAAAAGTAAGACGGCGCTGGGAGAGAGGTGCAAGGCTCGTTCACGCCACAGACTGTATTTTCATCGTACCCAGGAGGTGATGAGGGCAAAAATTTCAGGCTCCAGCACTGTCAATGCAGAAATAGCCTTTTTTTTTCTTTTAATGTAAAATCAATAAAATTATTTTAGGGAGCTATTTGGATGACTTGGTTCAAAGAGGCAGCAATTTTTCTTCTCTTTCACAAAATTACCCGTCTATAATGTCGGGAACAGGCAGACATTTTGACCATGTACATTTTGACCAAGAATAATTCCAGTTCAAAATGATTTCCATCCATCATGAGAAACAAATTATAGGAACTGGACGAGAAAATTCCAAGCCACTCTGACTTTTCAACCCCAAATGAACTTTAAGAAAATATATTGATATTATAGAACACATTTTCATGGCTACAAATGAAGCCACGATCCAGAAAAATACATTATTGCATTAAGAATCCCAAACAAATTTGTAAGGTTAACAACCTCCATGGTCCTGCTCCAAAGCTTGCGTGTTAATATTATGATAAAATATTTTCAGCTCTCAGTAAGGTCAGACGCATATGTGGGCTGAGTTTGGGATCTTACTCAGTTTAATTCTCATAAGAGAAAAGAAAGGGAAGGCAAACAATACAAAATACAACACGGAATATACCTATTTATTTCCAGATCCCTCAAAAGGAACTTCAAATAACATCTTCAATGAACTCCTCAGACCGTGAATAAGTAGAATTTTGCTTTCTACTGTAACTCATAGTTTCAATCTTCAGATACTTTTCCTGTTGTGGAAGCCAAAAATCACCCTAAAATTTATTTTTTAACCCTGTTTTGAAAGTTGAGTTTTGGAGGACTTCTACGTGTGTCACAATTTGCAATTTCTTTCCCAGTGCAGCCTCTCTCTGCTGTGCTCCTGCCATCCCTGCTCAGCCAACGCATTCGAGTTCTTGATCTACAAACCCCCTTCTGCTCTTGTTAAAGTTGTTTTCAATTCTCTGCTCTTGTTTCACGACCGTTCCTGCTGCATTTTTACTATTACAGATCTACTTTTGCAGTGCCAAGGGAATAAAAAAGACAAATGCCATCAAATCCATCTTCAGCTCATGAAAGGGCTCCACATGAGATACCCAGACTCTTGGGGCAATGCCCTATTCTCATCTTACGTTGCGCATGGTCCGTGAACATCGAGGCTGAAACAATGTTTAGGTTGGTAATTATTTACAATCAGATGTATTTCTCTACTTTTTGGTTTTGATAACTGAGTTTCTGAGAAGGCTGTGCAACATACTCTGGGTGAACCTGCTTTAGCAGGAGGGTTGGACTGGATGATCTCCCAAGGTCCCTTCCAACCCTTGCCATTCTGGGGTTCTGTGAAAGCTGTACCTTGGGAAGGAAATAGCTCAGGGATGCTGTGCTGCTCCAAAACATCATTTTAACTCACGGAGATTTTCTAAACCACATAAAAAACCTTTTTCCCCCCTTCTAAGGAAGCTGTTCCCCTCTAAAGACTTTTGAAAACTCTCTGCTGGAATCTAATTTTGCTTTGCCTCTGTAAGAACCATCTCACAGCCATGGCACCCAAACAGGCATAGCGTTAGTGACCATAAGTACATGCAAAAATCCTAATGACCTGCCCAAAATAATGACAATAGTTCTTACAATTATTATGTATCTTTATAATATACACATACTTCACGGATATAAACGAAAATAAAATACAGCCATATAAACCTTGGGAGATGTGTGCTACCTCCTAAGAACATTGCCAATATTATTCAACCCTGAGGAGATGATTTTACAGATAAGAGGGAATAATTTAAAAGGATTAAAAGAGCTTGACCCAAATCACAGCACGAGTCAGAGCTGTCAGTCAGTTCATTCCTTTCAGTCTCATGCAATTCGTAAAATTCAGATTTTTTTTTGGGGGGGGGGGGGCTTCCATGCTGTCCTGTTACCCGTGTAGTTGGGATGAGAACTGTGCTTGTTGCTATTATCGCTACTCCACATTAGAGCTCAAAAAAAGCTGTTTCAAAAGAGGCTTCTCAAATAAATACTCTAACTTCAAAGCCAAATCTCTCACATCTCTCTTATCTGGCTGAGGAAGCAATACAGCTGCCTTGCTGCAACAGCATCACATCAATCACAAACACGCGGCGCTTGGGAGGCAGCAGACCTCATCTTTCCTCCTCCTGGTAGTTTGGCACATGTATTTAGTCTGAAGATGCGGCTCTACGATTTGCAAGTGTCCCCAGAACTTCTAGAGGAGGCAGACATTATTAAAAATAAACTTCTATGGTCGGGGTTTAAGAAAGCTGGTAACAATTTGTCGTGATGGTTACACGGTGCTTTAATAATGGCCCAGGCCTGGCAAGATGCAAAGGTTCCTGTTAGCTTGACATATTTAGCAAGAGAGACGTACTGTCTTGCACAAGCAAAACATGAGTGTCCTGGTTTTGGCTGGGATGGAGTTAATTTTCTTCCTAGTAGCTGGTATGGTGCTGTGTTTTGGATTTAGTACCAGAAGAATGTTGATAACACACTGATGGTTTAGTTGTTGCTGGGTAGTGCTTAGGCTGGCCAAGGACTTCTCAGCTCTGCCAGGGGCACAAGAAGCTGGGAGGGGACATGGCCAGGACAGCTGACCCCAACTGGCCAAAGGGCTATTCCATACCACATGACATCATGCCCAGTATATAAATCTGGGAGAAGAAGGAAGGGGGGGGACATTGGGAGTGATGGAGTTTGTCTTCCCAAGTCACCGTTACGCGTGATGGAGCCCTGCTGTCCTGGGGATGACTGAGCACCTGCCTGCCCATGGGAAGCAGGGAATGAATTCCTTGCTTTGCTTTGTTTGCCTGCACAGCTTTTGCTTTCCCTATTGAACTGTCTTTATCTCAGCCCATGAGTTTTCTCACTTTTACCCTTCTGATTCTCTCCTCCATCCCATTGTGGGGGGAGTGAGCGAGTGGCTGCGTGGGACTTGGTTACCGGCTGGGGTTAAACCATGACAATGAGAGCGCTTAATGTCTGTACACCTACCTACCTGCGTGCAGAGCCTGGAAGAGGAAAGACTATGCTAGCAGCGACACGGGAGTAGATCACAGTTACAGACTCGATGCTGAGACAAATTTTGCAGGTCATAGAATCATAGAGTGGTTTGGGTTGGGAGGGTTCATCGAGTTCCAACCCCCGTGCCATGGGCAGGGACACCTTCCACTGGACCAGGTTGCTCAAAGCCCCGTCTAACCTGGCCTTCAACAATTCCAGGGAAGGGGCATCCACTTCACTGGGCAACCTGTTCCAGTGCCTCACCACTCTCACAGTAAAGAATTTCTTCCTAATATCTAATATAAACCTACCCTCTTTCAGTATAAAACCATTACCCTTTGTCCTATCACTACAGTCCCTGATAAAGAGTCCTTCCCCCATCTTCCCCATAGGCCCCCTTTAAGTACTGAAAGGCCGCAATCAGGTCTCCCTGGAGCCTTCTCCATGCTGAACCAGCCCACCTCTCTCAGCCTGTCCTCATAGGGGAGGTGCTCCAGACCCCTTGATCATTTTCATGGCCTCTTCTGGACCTGCTCGAGCAGGTCCATATCTTTCCTCATTGGCTATACAGCCAGGTCATGGCTAGATGTGGACACTACGGGATGTATTGGCAGTTCACTCAGCTCCTACCTGCAGAAGAGGCCGTTGCACACCTAGGATCTTCATGGTATCCGCATTAGCCAGTATTTTCAGGGGATCAGATGCCTTCGTGACGCCTTCGATCTCTTTATTGATCTCAGCCAGGACCTGATTGAGGAAGATGTTCTTGATGTACATGGTGAGGAACTCACGGAGCGGACACTGCTTGGTTGGGCCAAGCTCCATGGCGTGCTCTATCTCCTGGATAAATCTGGAAAAGAGAAGGGGAAGAATGCAATGTAGTTAAATCATGTAGTTACTCTAAATGTGCTAGCGTTGCCTTTGCCATTCCTACATCTCAGAGCCAAGCACCGGCAGTGGGGGAATGACTACAGACTGTGCTGACATGAGGCATGAAGAGTAGGAAAGGTCTATAATGTACCCTTCAAAAAAAAAAAAAGAAAAACACATAAAATGCCAACAGCTGGTGAGAAAAAGACACTGGAGAAGAAGAGACAAAATGGGGAATTGGTGAACATCCACAACCCAGGCATGATTTGTGTTTATTGGTCCAAAAATCACTGACTGCTCTATTTGAGACATACTGGAAAGATGTCTTTTTAAAAATAAAACCCTCATAAAAAAACCCCAGGATGCCAGAAATCCCTTTGAAAAGGCAAACTTCCTTCTGGGGTTGGTCACTTGATTCCCACAGATGGGTTCCCCATCTCTAAATTGAACAGCAGGATATTCCAGCTTAAAGTCAACAGATACCGCTAAAAAAAGCAATGCATATGTATTATGCTGGTATCATACTGCATTATGTATGTCTGTATTATGCTATATTTTTATTATGCATTATTGTTTCATCCTAGGATCCCATTCCTGCGTACGCAGAACAGCATGCTGATTCTGGGAATATTTTAACACAAAATGTTTGCCATCTCCTCCTGCAAAATATCTTTATCTCGGTGATGCCATCTGTTTAACACATCAGAGTTTCTTCTAGAAATTACTCTTCCTTTCAAAATTCTGTGCATCGAAATAATTAGGAATTGAGTATCAGGAGTCATAATGGATGGAGATAGGCTGTCCAGAAGGGAGAAATGTGTTTACACAGTCCTCTTCATCGATGCACGCGACTGCCTCGCAATCTTTTATATTTTAATCACATTCCTGGACACCCTGGAGTTCATATTTTTTTGTTTTACACAGCAGCAGCAAGTGTTTGACCTTGGATCTCCCATTACACGTAGCAACACCCTCTGCACCCTGAAACCCACCTCTTCTTCACAAGGAAAGACCATTTTTTTTTGCATGAGGCATCTCTAACAGTTCCAGCAGGTTTAGCATTTATTAGAGATGCCTTCCCACTAATCATTTTCCCAAACACTTCAACGAGGTCTGCTTAATTGTCCGTAATTTTCTACCTTCACGTTCAGCACTTCAGAGGAAGCAGCTTCCCTTCAGAGGACTGACTGAGGAGCTGCTGTCAATTTTAGTAGCATGAGTGCTTTCAAATCTGAACAATTTGTTCCCTAAAGCCTCTGAGCTGTTGACTCCATCAGTCCAGAGTGACACGTTTGGGCCGATGCCGCTATTGCTTCCGCGGGGGAACCCGTTCGCAGTTAAGTTGGAAGATTGCCTCTCCAAAGAGAGCTGCTGCACGGAGAGAAGCGCAAAGGATGGCAGTTTTATTCCCTGGCTTTCACAGATCGATCATGTGAATCAGCTTTATCAAAAAAGGAAACAGCGAAGGCATCCGGGAAGAGAGCAGTGACCACCACCGAGCTTATCTCTGAAATAATAGACCTAATGTCACCAGCTTGCAGTGACAACCACTGATATCCTTAAGGGAACGTCGTCAAGGTTGATGGGACCATATTAAACTAACTTACTGTACCTTTTCATGTCTGCCAATAAATTTGCGATGTTCTCCCGTCTTTCTTTATAAGCTTATTTACACAGCGCTTGTGACGCATAGAACTCTCTAAAAAAATGAGAATTAACTCTTATAATACCTGCACCATGCAGCCAAAACCCATGATACCTCTTTTGGATGGGAAAGGAGAGGCACAGAAGCTTGAATTTGATACAAGCAACTTTCAGTGAAGTGAAGGGAACAACTTTAAAACTCTTTTAAAATCCAGCACGTGCTTAAAAATGGCTAAACCAAGAGAAATGGAAGGCAACTTTTAGAGGGGGAATGGCCACGTACAAAGTATCAGCAAACTATAAGAGCTCAGATGTGCTGACCTCGGGCAATTCCTTATCCCACGATAGCCTGATGGTGTTGCTAAGCATTTCCTATAACAGAGACTAAATTGCTTGTGCGAGGCCGTAGGAAAGGTCAGTGCTAGTGAAAGGTATAATCAAGAATTTTTGATTCCCAGTACCTGGCATTAATCACCATTTCAGATCTCTCCTAAAGACCCGTTGCCTTAATCTCCAGCAAACTCCACCTCGATTAGAGAACTAGTTGACATGTTCTAATAGGCTTTAATTTCTTGGCATAAACAAGACAACAGCGCCTCGCTTAATACAGGCAAGGATCAAAAATATTTCCCTATTTTACTTGATACAAATCATAAAGCAATCACAGATTACGAGAAAGCTGCCAGATAGCAATGACTCTGCGAGAGGGGATTTTATGAGTGCTCAGCAACACTTGTGATAAAGAACAAATGGTCAAGAGCTTAGGAAAGCAGATTTAAAGTTGGTATCGGGAAAAAGTTATTAAGAATGAAACTGTGCATGGCATGGAGGACTAGAGGATACAGAGGAGAGACCTTAAGTTTGAATGTTCAAGGATAGCTTGATTAAATGATAATGGTAATGAAAACCAGACAATTTCTGAAGTCCTCGTTAATCAAAAGATCTCTGCCAAAGGAAATGGAGGTAGAGAAAAGGCAAAGAAAAACGTAGTATGGATGTCAGAGCATCTCTCAGAGTAGGGAACATCCCTAAGAGTTCAGAAATTTGATATTGCAATGGTACAAATACCTCACCGCTAAGTACAACCAACAAGAAAGACGACTGGGGTCCAATTTGCTATGATCTGCTATGGTTCAAGGATGCCTCACCATGTCTTCACCGGTCAGGGGAAGTCCCACATCTGCTCTGCAAATGAAGCACCCAAGCACACCACTGTGAAGCTCCAAGCTTGATCCCACTAAGAGGAAAACCCGGACCGGGGTGCCCAAGCAAGCGTCGCAATTTGCACCAAGAATCCTTCTAGCACATTACATTGCAACAGTGATGCACCCTACATGTTCTGTAGTGGGAGGATTATTCAGAATGCCATTAAGAACAGATTCATCTAATGGGAAACATTAATTTTATGTATTTCTTAAGAGAATTAAGGATGCAAAATCAAACACTGACAAGTCTGGAAAAGCAAGGATGGGAGTTGGTTGCATCACCTTAATTTGGCCTATTGTGCATGACATTGCGGTACAATTTTTAATTACGCAATGGCACACTATTGCTCTCATCAGCAGATCCTTGTCTTGTCCTAGGAACAGGATGGTCAGTGTTCGGACAGCAAATCTCACAGCATTGGGACTTTGGAACTCTCTGTTGCATGACTGGAGTAACACACTCCAGCAGCCAATTTGCCATCGTGTGAATCACTGTGACACCAAGTGAGACACTTCTGCCACGAAGTCCCACGGGGCTGGCTGTACCGCTTCCAACATTCATTCTTCCTGCCTTCTCATTTCTTCATGTGACTCCTGTTTGTGGGAATTTGGCCACCAGTTCTCTTATTTTCCTTGGTTCCCAGGCCCACTTGTTCATCCTACGTTTCTCCTCTCTTCTTGGCACTTACATCAGGAAGCATCCTACTCCAGACAGCTGGAGCCCAGCAGGTATGGGAGCCCAGAAAATGTAGGCAGTCCTTGGCTCAGGGACCAGCACCTTTGCAAGGTCCTTGCCCTTAGCTTGGTCCTGGTTAGCTGTGGGCAGAATTGTGCCCATCAGGAACTTCAACTGCTACAAACTGGAAGCCTCTTACAAGAGCATGAGCACTAAACTTCTTCAAAGGTGTGTAACTAAGCCAAATTTTGGTGTATTTTCAGAAGAATGACAAAAGGCGCACCCTTTACACAACAGTTCTTCTTACTGAGAAATGTGAAGATGCAAATTCCCAGCCAAAAAAAAAAGGTCACCAGAATTTGCCAACACGTACAATGTATTTCTTCTTATTATTCTCAGAAAGAACAAGTATTTTAGACACATTTTTCTACAAAAATACCTAGCCCCAGTTGGCAATGACAGACTAGCCAAATTACAAGAAATTGAAAATGAAGTTTTTGAAACAGGAAGTATTGGGTGGCATTAAAGACCTAACAGATATTCTCTATTTTCTGCTTGGCAGACACATGTGGCATTCACAGTCACACACTGTGCTATTTATTTATTTAAATTTCAAATACTGCCGGTTAACTTATTCAAACACAATTTGGTCTTTATAAAGAAAAAAAATGTTTAACAGTATCTAAAAAAAAAAATTCCAAGAGTACTTTCCAAAAATGTTCCCATTTTACTCAGACAAGCTATCCATGCAACCATTAAGATATCAAAAAAGCAATTTGACCCATGGCTATCCCAGAGATCAATGGTTATTTCTGTGTGAGGGATCTGGAGCACAAGTCTTATAAGGAGCAGCTGAGGGAACTGGGGTTGTTCAGCCTGGAGAAGAGGAGGCTGAGGGGAGACCTTATCTCTCCCTACAACTGCCTGACAGGAGGTAGGGGTTCGCCTCTTCTCCCTGGTAATGGGTGATAGGATGAGGGGAAATGGTCTGAAGTTGAGCCAGGGCAGGTTTAGGTTGGACACTGGGAAAAATTTCTTCCCCAAAAGGGTTGTCAAGCACTGGAAGGGGCTGCCCAGAGAAGGGGTCGAGTCCCCATCCCTGGAGGTATTTAAAAGCTGGGCAGATGCGGTTCTTAGGGACATGGCTTAGTGGTGGGATGGCAGGGTTAAGTTAATGGTTGGGCTTGATGATCTTAAAGGTCTTTTCCAACCTAAACGATTCTATGATTATATGATTCTATGTGTGTGAACTGGCGTAGATGATAAGAAATCACATTTTGGCCAACGACACGCTTCTATACAATGCGTGAAAATCAAAGTGGAGAAAACTTTTTGGCATTTGAATAAAGCAGAGCACCAGAGAAGGTCTGGATATGATTCTTTAAATGGGTTCTGGACGTACCCGCATGTGTGTAAATCCACATGACCAAAAAAAGCTCAATGCAAGAACATTGCGATGGCGAAGGCTTTGTCACTGAGCCTTTTTATGCCCTACTATTTTTTTTTTTTTTTTTTACTCTCCAAAGAGTGAAATTTGAGATATAGCTCACTGTAAAAAGGGGCCATAAAGAAGGCCTTGGAGGAACAGCTTTGATTCATTTTCCATTTTCTCCGATTATCCTACTCGAAAAAGAATCATTCGGGTGTAATTTAGTAGGGTTTTGAAACGGTATCAACAACCACATTTAAAATCATCTCTCACCGGCACACAAAAACTGAAGGAAAACCTATAAAGGTTAACACGCCGTGGGGCGTGTTCCCTAAATGCAAGAGAACGAGCCACGTGGAACATGCAGGATAGAAAATTCCCCTAATGCGGAGCAACGACACTTCTTTAACGTAACCACCACGTATGTCAGATCTATAAAATGCAAAAGTGCTTGCTCTGAATAATACTGCAGAGTGAGGTGTGTCACCAGATTTTGGATAACGGTCACTGTAGATAGCCCTGGAAATTGCCAGAAATCCTAGAAAGGCTGGTAGGGATGTCACTGCTCTGAAGGGACACTTTTGGGAGATGTCTGGCCAGGATGGAGTTCTTGAAGAGCAGATGGGGGGGAAAAAAAAAAAATCAAAATCTGCATCTGATCCCGAATTCAGAACCTGCATTTTCAAAATGATGCACAATTTTCAACTTGCTTTATTCTCTATGAACGCATTTGAGGTGATTTGCGGCTGCAATTAAGCATTCCCCTTAGACAGAAAAGCACTTTCAGTAAAATGAAGTATCTTTTTGTAAATGACAGTCATTTGGATTAAAAAAGAAAAAAAAAAAAAAGGCAAACCATTTCAGAAAATTTAATTCATTCTAACTCACAACTTAATTGGCTATGAAGACTGTCTTACCTAGGCTGAAAGTGTGTAATAAAACCCATAAAACCTAAAAAAGCTCTATGGATTGATTTAGAAACCCCCAACTCTCACTTTCCCTAGGCTTTCTTCTGTCTTCTTATTATCAGATGTCTTCTAAAATACCATTTCAGATACTGAAGACGTGTCACTGAAAGTGCATAACATCAACTACTCCTTTTTTAATGATGATAATAATATTATCTGAAATTCCCTCCTCCAAAAAAAAAATGAATTGACAGCGAAAAAATAAAATATTCCAAAACCTTATTAAGAAAATTTTTACAGACATTCAGGCCAAATTTACATTTCAGCTTGTTTCATTTTTGTATGATCCTAAACTGTTCTTTTCCCTCTATCTTCGTCATAAAACATCCACGTACCTGGAATGAACCTTTTGGTGAGCTTACACAAGGTAAGGAAATACTGAGGAAACATCTGAAACCCTTTGAACTGGGTACCAGTTATTGTCAGAACAGCAAATCCCAAACTGGTTGTTCAGACTCCATGTGACTAGAGATAAAATATCCAAGACTATAGGTTCTTGAAAGTTTGAAGGCACATCCAAACCAAGAGAGACACCTGGAAGATCCAAGGTTGTCCATTTCCCATCCAGAAAGCCTGCCCATCGGCAACACCGAGCGTTTTGGCAGAGGGTCAACAGAAGGGACGGCCAAAGATGACGTTCTCCCGCCAAGCTCTTTGATAACCAACAGGGTACAGCTCTGATTCCCAGTTTATCACCCTTGTGATAACATCGTGAGGCAAAGAGGCGATTTCAGTAACTACGTGCAACCAGACTGGTACCACCGCTCTTGAGCAATTACTTCGGTAGATTCAGTTCATGCAATGATCTAGTTGGAATAAAACCTACTTCTCATCCATCCCACAGCCTAGTCTGTCCTCTGACTCCTCTCTTCTCTGCCAAAGTGAGACCTACTGATGCTCCCGCACCAAAAGGTATTGACCATTACCCACATATGGAATGCGATAAATCAAATTAAATTAAAAAAATTCACTGCAGCACATAGACCAGAGATCGTTTGTTACTGAAGACCTATCAAATAGGTACTGAAGGAACAGAAAGCACATTCTTTTGCACAAAAACTTGACTACGGAGAATTATTTTGGTTACATTATCAGCTACCCCTGGATTGATATGTCACCGAGGAGCACACTGCTGATAAATATTGTGGCTATATACAAGATAATAAAGCTGCTTCTGTATGAAGTAAGTCCAAAGGGAGCTGTATGCAGGGGACAACAGCAGGAATAAAGGTTTAAGCTCTTCTCTAGGTGACCCAAAATGTGATTAAAATTATAATTATCATACAAAAGTGTAAACAGCTCTGGGACACTTGATGGAGATTTAGCTACGCTAAGTGCATTTAAAATCTTAGCAAAACCAGACAAACCCCCAGCAAATAACAGACAAAAAGCATTAATTTTCTGCTATTTTGAAATATTGCACGGGATAGAAAACATCCAGGAAGGTAACGACAATGGAAAATTACTACTGTTAGCAGAAAACACCAAGTTTGGGGCATTTTACACTAAAATATTATGGTTTCAGCTTAACACAAGTTACTGGTAGTCCCAGCTAGGTTGGTGACTGAAACGCCAAGCTGGGCTCTTTCGGGCAAATGGCCAGATTATACCCTCAGTCCCGATCGCTTTAGTCCCTCCCCTATAGAAACAGAAATCCTCAATCAAAAAAAGCTCAACCACTTGATATGGCTCTTTTGGTTAGTGTAAAGGCTTCTGAGTACATCCCTGTAGAGCTGACAGCTTTAGCGCTGCAAGATGAAAGACTCCAGAACTTCTTTTTTTTTTTTTAACAGTAGCTAAAAAATACGGGCTTTAAAGAATTGATTTCTGTGTTGTAGTTGCTCATCCATGAGATTGAGGTAAGAAATACCTCCTTCCCATGTAGGTGTAATATAAAAATAAGTATTTTGTTGCCTCTGAGGTACTACAAACACCACACGCACTCAGAAAAAAAAATAATTCTAATTTAGCGATTGTCTTGTGCTAAAAATATTGCTTATTTAATGCTCACCTATCACTTCAAGAACACAAGTTTCTGACTTAGTGCAACTATCTCAGGACAGACCAGGTGTGATTTCTTCTGATGTCTCCAGAGGGGAATAGTGGCTAGTATTTGGACCACAAGATGTAGAGCCAGACCTGATTAGATCTAAAGCTTCATCATGTATAGAGATGTGTATCTCATAACCTACAGCTCAGATGCCTCTCACCAAGCCAGAACCATGCAGCAGCAAAACCACAGTGGATTTTTGTTGGGGAGGTCGAAGCTTGGAGGCAAATTTTAATGTGCTAATTACCACCTTTTCGACTGCATAATTTGAACAGCACCCCACATTTCCACTCCCCTTCTCACGGCCTCAAAACTGCTTTTATCTGCTTTTGGGGTTGTTGTTGTAGCTGAACATCTTCGTTAACACCTACCAGCAAAGGGCACGAATGAAAACATCCTTCTGCCCTGAGCCATCTGGGTAGAATCATGGAATAGAATCATAGAATGTTTTGGGTTGGAAGGGACCCCTAGAGGTCATCTAGCCCAAACCGCCTGCAGGGAGCAGGGACACCGTTAACCAGATCAGGTTGCTCACAGCCCCGTCCAACCTGGCCTGGAATGTTCCCAGGGATGGGGCCTCCACCACCTCTCTGGGCAACCCGTTCCAGTGTTTCACCACCCTCATTGTAAAGAATTTCTTCCTTAGATCCAGTTTAAACCTCCCCTGTTTCAGTTTAAAGCCATCACCCCTTGTCCTGACACAGCTGGCCCTACTAAAAAGATTTTCTCCATCTTTCCTATGGGCCCCCTTTAAGGGGTGATGTGGGTGCGCTGCCGCAAAGCCTCTTCCTTGCTTTTCATTTTCGTCTTGTCAGAGGAAATCTCATCTACAGGAGTAATTATTTCCTTGACAAAGCTGCCACAAGGTAATTCATGCATCGCAGACACTAGCAAGAGCCTTCCCGATGGAAGGTTTCTGGCGCGGGGGCTGGACTGATGCTCGCATCTCGCGGTCTCTACCCTCACATCTCTTGCAAGGGCATGAGTGAGCTTCAAGGAGTGGCTGCATTTCCATCCGCTGCCAAACCTCAGCTAATAGCCAGGTGTGATTTTTCCCAAAGTGGTAAATCTGAACGAGGAGCAACCCCGAGTTTTGGGACCCTTTCGGAGAAATTGAGTTTCAAAAGGAACAAACCGGCGTAACTTGGAGTCGTTACTGCGAAATGAAGGCTATGAAATGTGTATCAACATCACAGTCCTGGGCAAAACACGGGAAAATATACTGTACAGACCACTGGAACGGGGCTACGTTACTTAGAAACTGAGTAGATTTGGAGTCTAGTTGTAAATTTGTAAAGGCATTTGTCGGCAGAGTTAAAATCCAATCCATTGGCCTGTGAATTTACAGCAGTGAAAAGCTAACTTTTTTCCTCTTCTATCTCTAGACAGCATTCTTACGAAGATGTTATTTCCCTTTCTGCAGATGTAACAGAGCAATTACCAGTGCCACAAATCTGCATATAGCATTTATACGTCTGGAAGACCCACGAGCAGCTCCCTCCAAGAGCAGATGTGGTACAGCTGCTTCTCTTTGAAGGCAGGCAGAAGAAGAGTAACTCAAGCATGAATCACATCAGCTTTTTCGGCTAATGCGGACGCACCCGAAATACGAATCACGAGTGCTACAGGGAAAGCAACACAAGCTGGAGCTATGGCAGCAGTTGCTGGTGGAGATTTTGGGGATCTACTCCCCTCCCCATGAGCACTGGGCAGTACCTTGCCACTGGTCTGCTTCAGGGCAAGGCATCATCTCCATGTGGGCAAAATCACTTCCATCTGCTTGGTAGAATCATAGAATGTTTTGGGTTGGAAGGGACCCCAGAGGTCATCTAGTCCAACCTCCCTGCAAGTGAGCAGGGACACCATTAACCAGATCAGGTTGGTCAGAGCCCCATCCAACCTGGTCTTGAGACCTTGGTATGGAGAGATGATCTCCATCGTTGAGATATGTATGGCTTATCAGCCAAGCTGTGGTAAATGGGTGGATGTGTCCTTATCCCTGTTTGACCTGGGATTAAAGTGTGACCCATGGCTTACTTGGCATCCAGAAAGGGCCAGGAACCTGTGGCTGGTGGCCACTAAGTCATTGTCTCTTGGTTGTTGCAAGTGTACGGCCAGATACAGGATTCACTGTTGGTCCTCTCCTCACCTTGCCCTGTCTTGATGGTCCTTGATCTCTTTTCCATACCGTTTTTCCACCCATGCTGCCTCCCTGCTTAAAAAGTGATCAGTAACATTGCTTTAGCAATGCATCGTTTTTTTATTACCGAGGCAGAACGACTGCTTGACATTTTGATTTTTTGCAATAACCAGCAAGCAAGAATCCTAACTCTGGGTGAAAACATGGCTGGGACGTGGCTGAACTCTGACGTGACTTTCAACATGAAGCTAGAAACCACCCCAAGGAGCACATTTTAAGGAACAAGCATTAGAAGGCAATGCTTACTAACAAACATCCAGTAAAGAGAAGACTTGCCTGTCTTCTACAACCAAAATGCAGCTGCAATTTGGCCTCTTCGTTTCCTTCTGAACTCCCAGCCCATAAAAATACTGGAGGAATTTGGGGTTTTGGAGCAATTTATTTATCCTTCAAGGTGTACATATAATCAGAGAAATCAATAAACTCACACCTTCTCCCTGAGAGCACCTTGGTGTAAAGCGGAGAATCACAGAATGGCAAGAGTTGGAAGGGACCTTGGGAGATCACCCAGTCCAACCCCCCTGCTAAAGCAGGTTCTCCTAGAGCATGCTAGACAGGACTTCATCCAGGCGGGCTTTGAATATCTCCAGAGAAGGAGACTCCACAACCCCCCTGGGCAGCCTGTTCCAGTGCTCCGTCACCCTCAAAGTCAAGAAGTTCTTTCTCCTATTCAACTGAAACCTCTTATGTTTCAGTTTGTACCCGTTGCCCCTTGTCCTGGCGCTGAGCACCACTGCAAAGAGTCTGCCTCCGTCCTCGTGACACCCATCCTTAAGATATTTGTATGTGTTGATGAGGTCCCCTCTCAGCCTTCTCTTCTTCAGGCTGAACAAGCCCAGCTCCCTCAGCCTTTCCTCAAAGGGGAGAATGGTGGCTTCTGTACATATAGCACAGTATGGGATGTAAAAGCAACGTACTGTCTGTGGCTCCTTGCAAGGGCCATCCCTTGGCATTGACCTTTTGTCCCCCCTACAGCAGACAAATCCAGTTTGCTCCACACCTTCGCAGTGGTCTTTTAGATCAAACTTGAAAACCTAGAGCTTTGTTCAGCCCCTAAAGACCCTCCACAACCTTCTTGTTGAGAGACAGGTTTTCACCCCACAGCACCGAGACAAAAACCTCTTCAGATGCCACCATTGAGCAGGGGGTTATGGTTGCTCCCCTCCAGGTGGCCGTATTTCGGCGGAGCTGTGTGCGCGTCCAGGCGTGCGCAGCTACACACACCGGCGCGTAATGCAGTCTCGTGTCAGCCCAACCTACGTGGGTGCTTTTGAGATGACTTCTACTTTCATTCTGCTCACCCCCTACAGACTCCCGACTGCACCACGAGGCCTCCGAGTTCATTTTGAGAACAAATATAAAGTAGCTTTACTCCCTACATGCCGTGAACCTCCTTTTAATCCTTTTGAGTAGGTACAAGTTCTTTACAATGCGACGCTGCAAGCAGAAAACCCGCGGTCAAATGTTTTTCTCTCTTCCTCATTTATTGAGGAACTTTTGGGGGTTGTTTGGGTACAAAGAGCCTCAGTTTCCCCACGACTGCAACGAGCAATGAACGTTTGCAAAGCGAGAGATCCTCAAAACCGCAGAAAGGCAGGGTAGCGTTAAGATGCCACCAAACCTCAGCTGTGCACATCCAGGTAAGAGGGAAATGTGAAATGCTGCACCTCCACCGAATGCGATGGGCAGCTCAGCAGCCTTGGCAACACATTTCACCCTCAGCCTGCAACACGGCTTCGATGAGCTACTACTTTATCATTTATCACTGAAATAAATAAATAAATATTATTTTATGTGTTTTTAAGTTTATGCCGAACTGAGCAAACACAGCTCCTACAACCAGTCACCCCTTTGCTCTTCCAAAATCTGCACCACCAAATTTCTCCGCTCCAGTCCCTGAAACCGTAAGTTTCTAGCCCAAAACTAGACCGACGTTGAGCAAAGCCTGCCGGTTGCCTCAAAGCTACAAGATTGCTTCATGATGGAGACGATAATCCAAAATGACCACTGAACTAAATTACCCACTGTCGATCCATTTGTAATTTAAATCCAATCCTGCAGAAGCCAGAAGATAAATGTACTAACCATGGTCAATCAATCTCCCTCTCTCTATAGAAGTTCGGCGATGTATTTATTTTACGTGAACCCAGGGCACGTGTACGCTTGGAGGCACTTTCTGCTCAGGAGACGAAGTCAAACCTGGAGGATCCCACCACTTCTTCTGTTTCTAACTTAACCATAGAAGTAAGGGCGATGCTTTGCTTCCCATGGAACTACAGCGGGTAAGATGATTTTCAGTTTCAGGGGGAGAAAGGATCGAGAGCAGCCCTGCCCAGAGGGACTTGGGGGTGCTGGTGGATGAAAAGCTGGATATGAGCCAGCAATGTGCTCTGGCAGCCCAGAAGGCCAACCGTACTCTGGGCTGCATCAGGAGGAGCGTGGCCAGCAGGTCAAGGGAGGTAATTCTGCCCCTCTACTCTGCTCTGGTGAGACCTCACCTGGAGCCCTGCATCCAGCTCTGGAGCCCTCAGCACAAGAAGGACATGGAACTGTTGGAGCGGGTCCAGAAGAGGGCTACAAAAATGATCCGAGGGCTGGAGCCCCTCTGCTATGAGGACAGGCTGAGAGAGTTGGGGGTGTTCAGTCTGGAGAAAAGAAGGCTGTGGGGAGACCTGATTACGGCCTTTCAATACCTAAAGGGGGCCCATAGGAAAGATGGGGAAAATCTTTTTAGTAGGGCCAGCTGTGTTAGGACAAGGGGTAATGGTTTTAAACTAAATCAGGGTAGGTTTAGGCTAGATCTAAGGAAAAAATTCTTTACAATGAGGGTGGTAAACCACTGGAACAGGTTGCCCAGAGAGGTAGTGGAGGCCCCATCCCTGGAAACATTCCAGGCCAGGTTGGACAGGGCTGTGAGCAACCTGATCTGGTTCAAGGTGTCCCTGCTCCCTGCAGGGGGGTTGGACTGGGTGACCTCTAGGGGTCCCTTCCAACCCAAAACATTCTATGATTCTATGATTCTACTGATGGGCTCGGTACCCTGCGAGGTAGAAAATACAAACAGCCTTGCTTAAAAAGCATTCTAATTTTAAACAATCTTGACGGTCGATTCTAAATGACTTCCCGCCTATCGCAGCGAAATATTGTAGGGTTTCATTAAATGTGTATAAACCACTTCAGCATCACCCATCGATAAAGGTGTTAACAGAACCATCATATAACGACATCCTATTGCAAAAAGTGATCTGAAATGTGAAGTTCGCCAACTTTAGCTTTTCAAATTATTAAATCTTATTACCTCGGTATTATTCAATCCTATTGCCTTTAATGCCCTATCACATTCAGTTTGTTGACCACCACTGCAATGTAACGACCTCCCCCCCCATCTTCACATTTTCTCCTGAGCAAAATCGCTTTGTAAAAATTAACTTATTATTCATATTATTTTTAAATCTGATCTGGTGGCACATTCTTCGTGCTCAAACCCCACAGCTCTCAATCTGGCCCCTGTAAAACGTTAACATATGCTGACTATAAATCTTTAAAATGGCTCTATTAATAGAGTAGCTGTGGTGACAGCTTTATAAATGGGCACCGTCTTTATGCAAACTGGTTTTTATTAGATTGCATTATAATGATTTGTAATACAAATGCAAGGCTGGCTTTGGAGCGGACGGCAGCGAGGAACAACTCCAACCAGCCAGCCCACGAATTTGGTGTGGCAGATTGTGGGCGCTTACGACAACAGACACTATCAGATTAGCTTTGCTACACCTCTCTGCTCCTCTGCTTTTCCCAATCAGATAGCAAACAGTCTAATAACTGGTCCTGTGTCTGTCAATCCAATTACTTCTTATTTGCTATGTGCTGACACTCCATTAAATAAGCAGACAGATGGCGCGATCTTTCATTAGCATCCAACTGACTGATGAGCCTCCGGTGTGCGGACAGGGGTAGGGCCAATCAGTTGAATAGGGGATTACTCCAAAAAAACCCATCGGGCCAAACGAAAAGCCCAATCCATGAGATCGTAACTCCAGAGCTCACCAGGGGATGTCCTGGAACATCGGGGTTTGATGGAGCTACCCTCTCCAGGAGCATGCAGGGCCAAGTTTAGATGTGCTGCTGTAGGAACCTAACTTAGGCATCGCAGCACTGTGGCATCTACAGTGAAGGGCTGATGAGCAGTTCTGGCTGTCTTCTCTGTAGCAGTTGGCTTTCCTTTTAGCCAACATGGAGAAATGGCCAGGAGGTCCAGTTCATGGGTACAAACTGAAACAGAAGAGGTTTCAGTTGAACATGAGGAAAAACTTCTTTACTCTGAGAGTGATGGAGCCCTGGAACAGGCTGCCCAGGGGGGTTGTGGAGTCTCCTTCTCTGGAGATATTCAAAGCCTGTCTGGATGAAGTCCTGTGTAACGTGCTCCAGGAGAACCTGCTTTAGCAGGGGCGTTGGACTAGATGATCTCCCGAGGTCCCTTCCAACCCTTGCGATTCTGTGATTCAACCACCAGTTGGTAACATCCCACAGCCCTGCATCCTTGCAAGTATTTGGGAAACACAGTTCCATGGACAGCCCTGCTCTCTTCACATGCCTAGATCACTTCCGTTTTACAGTAGGAAATAAGACAGTTACCTCAGAAATCTGTGGCAGAGCATTAAGTCCCTCTATCCCAGTCAATGTCAAGTTCATCCCTTAACCCTCCTTTCCACTTTTTAATCCTGTACCCAATGCTGTTGAAGATACGTCCTGAAACACATCAGATGGAGCAGAAGAACACAGATCATAGAATCATAGAATGTTTTGGGTTGGAAGGGACCCCTAGAGGTCACCCAGTCCAACCCCCCTGCAGGGAGCAGGGACACCTTGAACCAGATCAGGTTGCTCACAGCCCTGTCCAACCTGGCCTTGAATGTTTCCAGGGATGGGGCCTCCACTACCTCTCTGGGCAACCTGTTCCAGTGGGTAGTAGTCCAAGAGCTGTACCAGGCTAGGAAGTTTCCTAGTGATATCTCTAACCTGGGCTCCTGGGAGGCAGCAGACTTCCCAATGAGGAGGATCAGCCCGGCATATTGGATCCTCTGTTCCTCTCAGAAGGCAATCTCGTACAACTATGACCCATCTATTCTTCCTTGTGGTGGTGGTAGTAATCCTAGATCATTTCTGTATACCTTATTGCCTGACTTGAGAATCTGGATGGGACAATATTTGGCTAACCAAGGAAGTTGCTCTGTGTTTCAGTAAGACCCAAATTCATCAGTGGTGAAAGTCTACTCATGCACCGTAGAGTATCAGTGTTAGCAAACCACAGAGTATCAGTGTTAGCAAAAGAGGTGAATTTGTAAGTAAGGAAACTGAAGCAAAGAGCAGCCATTGCTGACCACCCCGGAACAGGATGTATGTGCACAAGAGGCCTGAAAATGAGAACGTAAAAGCCCTCCTAAGGTCACAGTGTCCATGGTCAAGTCAAGGGCAGACCCAAGAAACACATAGATCATCCAATGGTCAGATCTATTAATGAGGGAATCCGCCAGACTCATGCTGCAATGACTTGGGTTCCTCTTTTGCCTTCCTTATCACCAAGGATAACGACTCAATTTGGTAGGATCTTGTGACTCCCTGCCATCCCAGTATGAACAGCAACGCCCAGAGAGTACCAGGACCCATAAACATACAGTTGTAGTGAACAGGGGGGTGATTGCCCTAGAAGGAGGGAAGGATTAATGTACTGCGCCACTTTAAGTGGGCAACTTTAGAGCTCTTGAAGGAGGACAACAATTTTCTGGTCTTGGTTTGAGCAAAAAACCACAGTCATTAAGTACATCATCATCTTTCCTAAATTATTCTGTTCCTTACTGGTTAGGGAGTAATTATATTCTGCAGTAAGTCAATCTCTGCCTATTCTTTCCCTCTTCTGAGGACAAACGCAACACACCTAGGGCCATGTCAAAATTAGGAGCAACAAGTAAATAAATACGAAACCTCCTTTGAAGATTCTTGTTCCTTATCAGCTTTATCAACCTGTCGCTCTTCAAAGGGAATTGAGAAGTGGGGAAAGATGTTGGTTTGAGAGCCCCGGGGAGAGAATTAATATATTGACCTCCAATAAAAAAGATGCGCTAACGCCTCTGGTACTCTTCCATCTGACCCAGAGGCACCTGCGAGGAGATTGCAGTTACTATAGCTAATTCAGCTCCTGACATCTGGCAATTAAGGGATCAAATAATGCAAATCAAGGATTTTGTTTTGCCATGTGTGCAAGTAACCTACAGGAAACAGAACGGGATCCCTACTGATTTCCACATAGAGCAGAGTTGACCTGAGATGTTACTGAGCTGGGTTGGGGTTTAACCATACTCAATCACACTGAAATTACAAGACAAGAGTATGAACAATAAAATTCACTCCCAGACACCCAGGTAAGCAAGCACACAAATATTAGAGCACAATCTGAGCACAATTACTTTACTTTCTCTCCGACCTCGGGCATGCAACACCGCAGAGGAAAGCTTGGCAGCCTTCATGCCATGGATCTTGCACCCAATGGAACTGTGTCCGTGCTGCCGAGTTACAGCTACTTGCACAGGAACGCAACGATCTTGTATATAAATAGCTGCCAGAGTAAAGATGCTGCACTTTTGAGATCTAGATTACAAATCAAACCAGGCAACGTTACGCTACACGCAGTTTCAACCTAATCACGTTCATTAGTAAGTTGGCAGAAAAACTGAACTCAACGGGCACACGCCAATATTGCTATTTAGGAAGACAAGAAGAAGCGATGAAAGAACCAGCTGTGCTCCAGGGTCTAGTCATTAATAAGTGCACACCTTGTCTACAGAGCTGGAGCTGCAGAAGAAGAAACGATGGGAAGTTTACCATATGCCCTTGAAGATATTTACGGCAGAAAAATTACACCACAGTTTCAGTAGCCACCACTATTTCTCTGAAAGGTTACGACAGGGCTCAGTGGGCTTGTTTTGCAAGGAGAGATGCTTGCAGGATGTGTTGGGGGAAACCAGAAGCAACTTCCAGAGTAAATACAGATGAAAAGCAGGTATCTGAATTGCCTCTGATCATCCACCTCATTTGGTGGACATCCAGGGTCTGGTCCAAGCTAGTGAGGAAAATGGATTTGCATCATAACGGACCTGAGCAACGGTGCTGTGCTACTGGAGGCAGCAAATTTGGACAAACTAGATGCTGTACCTCCATTCAGGACCTCATTCCTCTTCTCAGAAAAGTGAGGGTATTTGCTTCAATGTCCTCCACAATTTTCGACACCAGGAGTTACATTCTTCCAAATTAAACTAATTTAACTAGTTAAACTGATTCCCTGCATAGTTCCATTTGCAAATGACTTTTTTTTTCAACTCCTGATCTTAAAAACTGAAATGAGGAATTACTGCCAGATGATGTCTCCTGCCTAGACAGTTGGTTTCTGTCCACCGAGTGATCCTTATAAAACACATATAATTCATTAGCCTAATAAAGTGAGTGAAGCTGCTGTAAAACACAGCATAAACATATAAGGGCTCTATTGCCATTGGGAAAACCATTTTCTGACCCTGGTAGACGTCATTTCATGGTCATATGTGTGTCAGTTTTATTATCCTATAATTACTTTGCACAGATGAGCAAAGCATTCGGTTCTGTAAACATATAATTGTATAAAATGGGGCTGTAAGAACAGTCTCAGGCGCGCTACGACTCTCGATTACAGAGCATCAGATCAAAGGACCGACGTTTTAGAGCGAGGCAAAATTATCTTTAGACACAAAGAACAGAAGAACTGAATGCAGCATATTGACTGGACACACTCCTTACCAAGCTCACAAATCCCAGAATCCCAGAATCCCAGACTGGCAGGGATTGGAAGGGACCCCCTGCTCAAGCAGTCTCACAGGACGTTGTCCAGGCAGGGTTTGAATATCTCCAGAGAAGGAGACTCCACAGCCCCCCTGGGCAGCCTGGGCCAGGGCTCCATCACCCTCCAAGTCAAGAAGTTCCTCCTCACGTTCAACTGAAACCTCTTCTGCCTCAGTTTGTGCCCATTGCCCCTTGTCCTTGTGCTGGGCACCACTGAGAAGAGTCTGGCTCCGTCCTCGTGACATCCACCCTTAAGATATTTGTAAGTATTTATGAGGTCCCCTCTCAGTCTTCTCTTCTCCAGGCTGAACAAGCCCAGCTCCCTCAGCCTTTCCTCATAGGGAGATGCTCCAGTCCCCTCATCATCTTTGTAGCCCTCCTCTGGACTCTCTCTAGGAGTTCCTCATCCGTCTTGAACTGGGGAGCCCAGAACTGGACACAGTACTGTGGTCTCAAATCAGGGCTGGAAGAGGCCAGTAAGATGTTACAGAGATTGTAGAGCCTTTCCATCCCACAACACGGGACACAAACTGCCCAGTAGCGCAGTGGTGGGTGGGTGACTCTCCGGATGACTTCATCCTCCCACTGCCATAAATCATTGCTTGCAAACGTGCAGGTTAAATCATTTTCGATGGCATAAGGTGATGTGAATTGGGCTTCTCTGCATCTATGAGACCTCCTGCGACGTTAGGAGCTGAAAGAGGAACTCTCCTCCGAAACGTGCATAGAATTTCAGCAAGGATGGGGAAACTCCTGTTTCTGACTGGATGGGAATGACGCTAATTAAGGATATGTAACAGATGGGCTGATATAACAGGCTTTCATCCACGGTGATCCCACCCTGCCCTGCCAGCCAGCACCACTCCAGTTGAAACAGGATGGCAGCTTTCTGGTATCTCATCCTCCCAGCTAGAAAGTACACGGCGATGGGCTACGCTGTTACACTCAAAATTTTATTTGCAAAAGGGACACAGCACACGTACAGAGCCAGGAAGCTGTTATCCTAATTAAGTCTTAACTATCTATCAAAATACAGCAAGGAGTTGTAATTAGTTCTTATTAGTCCAGTTACAATAACGCAACCACAGGATCAACGTGAAGCTTGTGGCCTTCTCTTAGGGGTGGCAAAGCCCACACATTTATTGGGCTACAAGGATGTTTCTTGCACCAACGGGGGCAGGCGTTCTCCCAGTCTGAATTTGAAAGTCACCCTGTAAATAAAGCCTCATGTTTGTGTTTATATTCCTCCGAGGCATGAGAGATCTCGGAACAAGTCCTACAAGCTTGGGAAGATGAAATAGGCGGAAAAAAAAATACTGGCGACGATGAATCGCAGAATCACAGAACGGCAAGGATTGGGAATTGTACAAAATATGACTCTATTTTTCTGATCTAAAATCCTACCTTTGTGTCTACCTGCATTGAAAATTATGCTCAGATACCTCACATTCTCTTCTTACAACTCTCCCATTTTTTCAATTACCAGAAATAGGTAAAACCGAAAAATGTAGCGATGCAAATTCTGCAACTTCACGGATAGGATGGATGGTGCAGCACTTTTATTTTGGATTTTTTCCCACCAATTTTATTTTCCTGCATTGTAAAAACTGCACCAGGCATCAAGAACCTAATACTTGTCCTACCTCAGCCAGCCTGTGTGATTCATCTCAGGCCTCTGCATTTCATCTTCTTCCTCTAACAAAAAGCGTGACTAGTGCTTGAATGGTGTGAATAATTTATTATTATTTCCAGTTCATCATTATGCCAAATTTATTCTTGTAAAGAAATAACTTCTCAGAATATACTGATTTTAGGTGTCATGTACAAGACAACCTTCAGAAAGTACCTAAAATTTGCTTTTTGAGAATGAAGCTTTCTGGGCAAAACAGCATCAATTAAAATGTCCCCTAATTATCATTTGCATTTGAAAATATATATGTTAAAGCACTCTGATGGTGAAATTCAGACATGGAAAGCTGTATTTGAAAAGATGGCATTTGCACTTCATCCTCTGCAGCCATACTGCAAAAAATATCTAGGAATTTATTCTTGTACCCCAAAGAACCAGGTTACCAGCATCGATAATTAGGCTCCTCTTTATCCCGGTACAGCTGGACAGATGAGAAACTTCCCTTACATTCCTGTGCCAGCACACATCACCCGTGACCTGAAGAGGCCCCCTTTTGGGTGAACATGCATTTCAGTCTCCAGGAATATTTAGTCCATGGACCTTCCTGCTAAAACTCTCAACTGAGGTTTTACAAGGCCAAAGGCCAGGTCCTGCCCTGGGGTCACCACAACCCCACGCAACGCTCCAGGCGTGGGGAAGAGGGGCTGGAAAGCTGCCCGGGGGAAAAGGACCTGGGGGGGTTGGTCGACAGGTGGCTGAATATGAGCCAGCAGGGTGCCCAGGTGGCCAAGAGGGCCAACGGCATCCTGGCTTGTATCAGGAGTGGTGTGGCCAGCAGGAGCAGGGCAGGGACCGTGCCCCTGTGCTGGGCACTGGGGGGGCCTCCCCTCGAATGCTGGGGTCAGGGTTGGGCCCCTCCCTCCCCGAAGGCCCTGGGGGGGCTGGAGCGTGTCCAGAGAAGGGCAGCGGAGCTGGGGAGGGGTCTGGAGCCCCAGGCTGCTGGGGAGAGGCTGGGGGAGCTGGGGGGGTTCAGCCTGGAGCAGAGGAGGCTGAGGGGAGCCCTCATCGCTCCCTACAACTGCCTGAGAGGAGGGGGGAGCCGGGGGGGGGGAGTTGGGCAGCAGAATGATGTCTCTCAAGGTGAAAAATTGGATGATGTTTGGTCTGCGTGAAGTAGCACAGACCCAGAAAAGACAGGTGGGTGATGGCCCAAACTGAAGTCCACCAGTAGAGAACAACTGCAATGGCTGCAGCATCTATAACATGAGCTACTGTTAGCAACCCTACTATTTCAATAAGCAA
Organism: Butorides virescens; assembly: GCA_017310255.1. Classification (NCBI taxonomy): domain Eukaryota; kingdom Metazoa; phylum Chordata; class Aves; order Pelecaniformes; family Ardeidae; genus Butorides; species Butorides virescens. The sequence goes on along the minus strand of JADKXX010004019.1, from coordinate 37,395 downwards.
AACAAACAAAAAGAAGTGCCAAACCACACTTCAGCAGTCTGCCACATCTACAGGCTCTCCCTTGGTCATTCAAAACTGATGACTGGAGCACAAGCCACACCAAAAATAATCCCATTTATTCCCTCCAGCTGTTAAAAAAAAAAAAAAGAAAAAAAAAAGATATGTTGTTTTGGATCAGCCATGAATAAGAAAAAAAAGCCTGTGGTATCATGATTTGTTCCTTTAATATTTATCCTCAAGTAACTGCTGCTATTAGGTTTATGTACAGAGCACCATAGCTGGACTTGACAACTCTACAGACGTACAATATGGCCTCTCATAAACATGAAAGAGTGAGTCAGACTCAAATGAAATCAATCTAAAAATTGTAAGAATTAAAAAATAGGCTGCTTGTTTTTTCATTTGCTTTCCTATTTATGAGCCTTTAGGGTTCATCTCAGTCACAGTTTCAAGGCATAGAGACCAGAAAAAAATGAAGAAGACACAAACCATCCCTCTCCCTCCCAAATTCCTCCATGATGAGTTGGTGGGGTTAATGCAAATCCATACCATAACACCTCTGAGCAGAAGATGTCACCTGGCTTGTGTTGCTGAAGAAGACGAAGAACTGCTTCAGGCCTTGGAGGTCCATGCCAACACAAGCACATCCCAGCAGGACTTTGACTTGCTCTCTTTCTTAAGAGACGTGGTATTGCCGACCCACGCGCAGATCAACTCTCAGTGCCCACAATTGCTTTGCATCTTTTGTCTGCTGCCTTTGAATTATGTCCTGGTTGGGTTTTTTTTCCTCATTATTTCCAATTTGGCAAGATTTTTTCTGTTCAAAGCCTGTGCCTCAACATACACAGAGTCCTTTCTGGGTTGGCGCTGCCTGACTGAAGGAACCTAAGCTCTGAACGATAGTCAGCTCTCTGAATTTCCCCAAAGTTTTCTTAGACCCTATCTTTTAAATGAGTGGGTCTTTGCCACAAGCCTTCATGATGCCTGGACAGCCAGAATAAACGACAGCCCATACCCATGCTTAATACCCATGCTTGGACGGGGCTCAGAGCAAAACCCGATCTGGTTAAAGGTGTCCCTGCTCACTGCAGGGGGGTTGGACTAGATGACCTCTAGGGGTCCCTTCCAACCCAAAACAGTCTATGATTTAATGAGCTGATTACTCCTTTCTGCTGAAAACAGGGACAACCTTACCTGTTCGTATCTTTGCAGTTCTTGGGGTTTCTTAGCTTTTGGATTCTGATTTTTTTTTTTTTTTTTCTTTTTGTAAATTAGTCGTAAGCGATAATTTCCCCAATGAAACCACACAGAGCATCCCATCTATTTTAGGGCATAAAATAGCTGCAGTCCACACTAAAGCTTAACTTAAATCTTTGCTTAACAATGTACAAAGCAGATTAAGATATCTTTTGATTTGCAGTCTCCTTTCCCACAACTGCAGGGCCCCATTGCTTATCTGCACATAAACTGCCGGCGTCCTGCCTAAAGTCCCTTCTCCTGCAGCTGGACAGCATGGTGCATCCTATCATCACAACGGGCACGTGGAGGGGAAGGGGGAGCTCATGACATTTTGAACCATGGCACGGGTTCAAATGAATCAAGCAGCAGGAAAAAAAATAAAGTTTAGCAAGAGAAGGAGCTTGGGAAGTGAGTAACTGGAGAGAAAGGCTACACGATTAAATACTTCGGAATAGTACAGCTGTGTATATGGCTGTTGAACATATTTTTGATGTCCTTATCTGTTTACATAAGTGGTGTGTCTCTAGGATCTTAGGTAAAATGGATAGCGAAGGAAATGGGGAAAAAAATGCCAACTCAGGTGAAGGTAAAGCCTTGAGGGCTTCAAACTGGAAGTGCAGTAACAGCCAGAAATCATAGAATCACAGAATGTTTTGGGTTGGAAGGGACCCCTAGAGGTCACCCAGTCCAACCCCCCTGCAGGAGCAGGGACACCTTGAACCAGATCAGGTTGCTCACAGCCCTGTCCAACCTGGCCTGGAATGGTCCCAGGGATGGGGCCTCCACCCCCTCTCTGGGCAACCTGTTCCAGTGTTTTACCACCCTCATTGTAAAGAATTTCTTCCTTCTATCTAGTCTAAACCTACACTGGTTTAGTTTAAAGCCATTACCCCTTGTCCTGACACAGCTGGCCCTACTAAAAAGATTGTCCCCATCTTTCCTGCATGGTGAAGCAGCACCAACTGCTCAGTAGATTTGGTTTTCTTACAAGTCCGTAAACCTGCTCGACCTTGGAAAAGAAACTTTCATCTCTACCTGCCCAGGTCCAAGATGGCTAGAGCACATGGTAGGTATCTTCCACTTAGAGTAGCTTAGAAATTACAATTGTAGAATTAATACTCTTAATGGTTAAAAAGTTAGAGAGAAAGAATAAAAACTTTATTCTCGAGTGTCTCAGGTACTGTTGAAGCACCAGAAGTTTAAAAAAGCTTCACTTTTTACATGGAAATTAGAGTACTTTGATAGGGAATCTTTCCAGTGGGATGACTGAACTTGATAGTCCATGTTTTAGGTTTTTTTTTTTTTTTCCCCTTTTTTTTTTTTCATTTATCTGTCTAGGAGGCATCGTCAACTTGAAAGCAATCCACTTTTAAAATACATTTCCTTCGTTATGCTTCTGATGTCAACAAAAATGACTCAAGAGAAGAGAGAGAAAGACAGAAAAGATCTAATGACTTATCACCACTTCACAGCGCTTATTTCTGCTTCTCCGGCTTTGTAAAGAAAATACATCTATTAACTTCAACTTTTATTTCCCTGCAGTTGCACCCTTTAGCACTGACGCATGAACGGTTCTTCTCTTTGGACCACTGCCCAAATGATCTATCCAGAATACTTACACCCCCTCTCCCCCCCCGTATATACTGCGTAAAATAAGCATGCAGAGATTACAAACACACACACACACACCCCCCGTACGCACACGTATATACAGGCGGCTACATCTCCCTGAGCGCGAGAGACTTCTTTGAAAACGACATTTTGGGTCTTAAGAACTTGACCCAGTAACGCACTTACCAGCCTACAACTCTTCCTACAAGGAACCATGCTCAAGCAGGTTTCCAACAGCTTTCCTGGAGCAGTTCCACACCGGAGCTTCTCTAACACTCGGCAACGCTCTCCTCCCTTTATTGGGATGTTTTAGCCTTCTGACTTTTACGGCAGATGCATTTAAGGCTCCGTGATGTCATTTAATTACAGACTTAGGGAAGAAAGGCTGAAAGCTTGATTATAAGCAGCCTGCGCTGTCAGCTCTCCAGATGGAGCCACAATCTATGCCATATTGCTCAGACAGAAACTCCGACGAAGGGAAAGGGGGGACTGGAAAGAGGAATCCAAGAGCTCGCTTCTCCTTGGTTTTTTTTCCTCTTTACCATTAGCATGCAGCGTTCAGCCCCTGACGAAATAATAGCTTAAGATTAGTCTCTTCTCAGTTCCCCCCTCTCTCTCTGTATCTATATATTTACACACACATACACTTATCAATATAATCATAATTGCACAGATAGCAAAGCAGAAGTCTACAGGCAGCAGCAGACAGGCCTACATAAAATGCAAGATTCTGCCAATTCTATGTATTCCCTGATTTATATACATTTATTTTTTTTTGTATCACAAACCCACATTATTTGAGATAGGCTCTACCTAAGTAGCTTCAGAACAGCTTATCTTTAAAAGCCAAGCGTACGATTCTAGAGACATGCAGTTTTCAGTAAGAGTATTAAATAGAAGCAAAAGTGGAAAGAAACAGGACACAAAGCGACGAAAAAGGAGAAATAACAGGGTGACAATATAACGTTAACTTGCTGGTCAGTGACTATGGAGAAAAAATAAAGAAGAGAGGAGGCTTGGCGAAGAGACGTAGGTATTGGGTGCCTTGTCTTTCCCAATAGATCCATCACCTGTGAGAGGTATCCCTGAATTTGTCCCTAGGCAGCACTGTACAATAATATGAATGGGAGCAAGAAACAACCTATTAATCATCGGAAGCCTCCATCCAGAGGTGAGCACAAAATACAGTCCTCCAGCACAGTGGGTATTAAACCAATGGAGATATTAAAGGGACATGATGTTGGACCGATAAGAAGGGGACTGAGGAGATAGAATACAAAATATAGAATGTATCAAAGCACCTGAAGAACGGTGATGTGAGAAGCGAATTCTCAACTTCTCCTACCCCCTCCAAAAGTGCTGAACACTATTTAGCAAAACTAGCTGAAAATTGAAGACACACAGAGCTCAAGGATGCTCTGATAAAAAAAAAAATAACTGCAAAAGTTTAAGGCCCAGCTAAGGAAATCAGCCTAAACTGTGAATCCTAGAGCTGTGGCGGACCTCTCAGTTTCCTAAGGAAAAAAAAAATCTGGATTTGGTTTGAGATTTAGATTAAAACAGTAGAAAAGAAAACCTGTGTTTCTTTACCCATTTAATTCATCCCTACCTCAGGATCACAGTATGGTATATTGGAAGGTAATGGATTTATAGCTCAAGAGAAGATGCATTCAACATTAAAGAGGCACCGACATTTGATCTCAAGCCAAAAAAATCCTCATCACTCTCCAGATTTACAAAGTCTTGTGTTGACAGTACAGTAGTGTCTGAATGAAGTCAAGAAAAGTTAATCAAAAAATAATAATGTCCCTTATATGTTATCCCTCTCGCTGCTCTCTTCTTTCACCTCCTTTTTCCATGACCTTAAAGAACTGAGGACCCAAAACTGAAGTTAATGAGAAAAAAGGATGATTGAAGTCATGCAAGAAAAGGCACGCTCAGGAAAAAAAAAGCTGTTTCCTCCCATTATTCCATCCTCTGAACAAAAAGTGGTCATACGATTAATTCTTCCCTGCTGATGAGAGCTGATACACGTCAGAAAAACCGAAAACGTCTTCTCCACACTTGGCCAAATTTCAAATCTGATTTGAAAAGCTATTTGATAAAGATGGAAAGAAACGGATTGCAGCACACGCCTACTTTTGGGAGACTCAAACTCCACTCCCACCCCAGGGTTCCCATGCATGGTGCAGCAAGAGCAGTGGCACCAAGGTCACCCCTTCATACTCAGGCACCTCACCAGCAGGGTACCATCACTGGAAGTCTGGGTTCCTTAGACATGCACAAACCCCCATCCTTCTCCTAAACTTTTATCTTTTGGAGTCCACACTTGTGACTGAACACACATACCTTAGGTACGTTGCAGTCCTCAGCACGAGAAGGACATGGACCTGTTGGAGCGGGTCCAGAGGAGGCCACAAAAATGATCCGAGGGCTGGAACCCCTCTGCTATGAGGACAGGCTGGGAGAGTTGGGGGTGTTCAGCCTGGAGAAGAGAAGGCTGCGGGCAGAGCTGATTGTGACCTTTCAGTACTTAAAGGGGGCTTATAAGAAAGGTGGGGACAGACTTTTTAGCAGGGCCTGTAGCGATAGGACAAGGGGTGATGGTTTTAAACTAAACAAAGGTAGATTTAGACAGATCTAAGGAAGAAATTCTTTACAATGAGGGTGGTGAAACACGGGCAGAGGTTGCCCAGAGAGGTGGTAGATGCCCCATCCCTGGGAACATCCAAGGTCAGGTTGGACGGGGCTCTGAGCAACCTGCTCCAGGTGAAGATGTCCATGCTCATGGCAGGGGGGCTGCACTAGATGACTTTTAAAGGTCCCTTCCCACCCCAACTATTCTATGGTTCAATGAAATTGCAGCTTCAAAGCCAGGTAATTAGCAAACTCCTACAATGACAATAGAATTGATGGCAGACACAAGCCAGAGCTAGAGGATGGACAAGAATGACATCCTCATTACGCAGACCCCTAGGTTACCAGGCTAGAAACTCCTTTTGGTTTTGGAAATAAAATCTAGGCACACTTTCACACAAGGCCAGACGACACACAACCCCTGATGTGCACACAACAGCACTCATTTTCATACCAGTTCTTGACAGTAAAAAATAGGGCTAAAATGTCTTGAATTATTTCACACTCTTTTTTTGAAATAAAGCCCCAAGTTGATGGCGACGAAAGAGTACACAAGGATGAAGGGATGTTGAACAGTCCCCCAAAAATCAATTTCCAGATGCCATTTTCATTATTTAGATTTAAGCCTCCACCCCCCCTGCCATACAGGACTGTAAGTTTGAGCTATTGAGAAACCAGAGACAAAATGGAAAAGTCAGCAGCATTGAGTAAACTATTAAAAAAATATCAATTTATAGACAGGGCCATTAAATATTTTTGTATTTAAGCTTTATGCTTGTACAGTAAAAATGGCATCTGGATATAAATTCCATGGGCTTGAAAAAGCAGAAGCTTGTAGTCTACAAAAACAAAATTATAATGCAACTTTGGAATGGAAATTTAAACTCCAAAGGTAATTTTCCATTGACGGTGCTCACTGATGCATGAATTATACTCTCAGGGATGCGTAAATAGGATTTGTTTGATTGCTTTATCATCCCTCCATTATACCAAATCTTCTAAAGCAGTGGGAGACATCATAGGGCTGTTTGTAGATTCCTTGTTTGAAGACACAGTGGGGGCAAAATTGTATCACTCCTATTGAGGAACAGGGCCTGACCATGAAATCATAATTAATGCCATAACAATCTACTTATAAGTCTCTGAAGCAGCCAGGATGGGGATAAATTAGATGCAAAATATTGTTAGCATTTTATTTAAATTAAATTAAAAGAAATCTGACATGACAGGAACCATATTACAGACTAGTAAGGGATCAGATGAAGCAATTACAGAAAAGGTTTTTTTTTTTTTTTTTTTGATGATGCAAAAAGACATGAGCTTTAGTGACATCACTGCTTTGAAGCCACAATTCTAAATTTTCTTGAGTAGCCCAACACCCGCCAATGGTTGTGGTTTTCAAGAGGGCGTCTCAAGTTTAGAAATCCAACCAGGTGAATTATCCTGCTTTAAGCCTTAAAATCCCTAGCAGAGACTTTTCAGTTCAGCATCTTACAGATCGAGAGAGATTTCCACATCACTGCTGAATCACAACAGAAAGTGGCCAACATGGGAAAGAAGTGTCTGCCGTGACCTTAGCAAGGGGGAAGTCAGATGGGACAGCTCTCACCTGAAAAAAAATGAATTGTGTAACTGGCTTTACTGGAAAGGGTTTTATTCAGTAACAATTGCAAAAACCCTGCAAAACCCAACAACCCAACCCAACCAACAAAAACTCCCACTCTAAGCTTCCTCCACTTACGCTGTGCAAAGCAACTGAGGGTGAAGAGTCACTCTGAGCTTCACTGAAAGAACTATTTGGTGCCTTCCAAACATCAACTGAAGAGAACTTTTGTCCCACTAAACCTTTATTATCAATGTTGGCATACAAACCAGACAAAGAACTTGTAGCCCTCAGCTCAAGGAAGACAAGGAGGAAAAAAAAATAAATGCATAACCTAAACCCAAGGCAACATCATAAATGATGGCCTTTCAACAACAGCCTTCATTTTAAAGCCAGGATTTCCAAATACAGTGGGTAGCTGAGCAATGGGCCAATACATCAATAATTAGGGGACCAATCTAGAAACCATGATGATGATGATGATCTTCAGACTCCAGGATGCTTTTGCTTGAGCCATTCTGGTGCACAGGTCCTTGGTCTTGCCTGTCCAGCTGATAGGCAAAATAATGGCTCAGCAACAGGGCTTCTAAAATCATGTGGTGACACGTGGTGCCTCCTGCTCTACTGGCAGAGTAGGCCAGAGATACATGACAGGCAAAGAGGATGGACACTTCATGTTTTATTAAGATGCTTTTGAAGACCCTGAATGCCCACATGGATGGCTCATAGCTCCTGGACATTGACATCTACCATCTTTGCACTCTGGCCAGAACAAATGAGGTTTGTCCAAAATGTTGTGCTACATAGCAATATCAGCTTTGAGAGCATAATGTGGGCCAACTGCCCGGGTACAATCCCAGCAATCTAGAGCTCCAACTGAGATGCAAACACTTCTCTTCCAGTGTTGCTGCGATAACTCAACTGATTTGCACCTGGCTCTTGATCAGTAAAAGAACAACATTTAGGTACCTCCATGAATGCTTCCAGGATCAGTTAGTTGGTTTCTGTTCTTTACATGTGTAAAGTATCTAAAACCCACAGTATCTATCTTCAAACCACCCTGTGATCTATGGAAACTATCACCCTCACTTTACGCACCAGGAGTCGAAGGACACGTGCATGAGCAGAAAGTGGAAAGAGGAACACAGACAGAGAAAGAGGTGGGAAGAAGAGAACTTGGTTCTACGTTACAGCTGCTCCGAAGCCAAATTTCTCGAAGCATCACAGTGAGCACCAGAAACTGCTGGGAATCAGGATTTTCTGAATTATATAAAAGCTTGCATGAGTGACAACAGAATTACCTCTTTCTAAGAGCTTGACCCACATCTTCTGAGATAATGACTACCAAATGGTGGAGGAGGAGAGGAGCACCACTAGAGGAGACCTGCAGGATTAGACATCTCTCGAATGTTATAAGGCTCCCTGACGAGTAATCTTTGGGAAAAGCTGGAGATGGGAGGAATTGGGAAATGTTCCTCTGCGCTACCAGGAAATCAGATCCCTTTCACTTTGCTGCAGTATCCCCACACATACAAAACACGTAGAGCACAGAAGGAGTTATAGTCCTGCTACACGGCACGGGGGGAAAGGCTACGTTAACTGTCAAACTACTGTCTCATATATTCATAGTTAATTCTGGCAACCGATTTCAATTAGGGCAAGGAGGGGGGAGGGAGTTCTTCTGCCCTTCACGTTACTAGACATGTATTAGGAATGACAGCCTATGATTGCTGCAGACAGCATCTAATTAACTGTCATTATAAAACACATGTCAAAGCCTAGGGCCTATGCTGGATCCGCTGTCTAATTTAGCTCCAGAATATTAAAAATCCCCTTGAAACAAGCTGGTGAATGAATTTTGTTGTCTTATTAAACATTCTCTACTCTCCCCCCCTCCCCCCTTTCCTCCCCATTCCTAAACCCTCCTTCCTCTTTGGTACTTGGTATTTGGAATAAATGATGGATTAAAATTGTTTCTTTTCTTCCTCCTTACTGAAGTCAGCCTTAAAGAGAAGGATTAGAACACAAATATGACATGAAAGTGGAAGCTGTCTGCAGAACTATTAGATGACTGATGAAACAATTATATCTAAACACCACAACAATTACTTGTGGGGCTTATGTTTTCTGTAGCACGCTGCACAGTCAGACCTTAGTTCTCTCTCTTTTTTTTTTTTTAATTAATTAGAGCAAGCATAAATTAATCCATCTCTGTTTCTGCAAGCATTAGGTGCATGGGGATGCTCAGTGGAGGAGCTGGATGGAAACCTCTTCATTAAATTCCTGGTGACATCTACCCCTTTGCTGCACCAGTCACGGTCAGTATGGAGGCAGGCATGAATTTGGTGGGGTAAAAGGGAAAGGACAAAGGCCAGCTAAGGGGATTTTAATCCCCCCTTTAGGACAACTTGATAGAAGAAGTTTATTGTGGGTTGACATGCAAGCAACCTGCTATCCCTATCCCACCTACAACACCACTGCAATGACCCTAGTGATATAAAACCGGAGTATGTGAGCCAATGTCATGCTTTAAGAGCACTCAAACTTCATTTGGAAGCTTTTTTTTTTTCAGATAAACCTATTTACAAGTGGCATTTCTTCATTCAACTGGGAAGCATATTTTGGTGTTGGAGTCCACCTTAGCGTTAACAGCACAACCTGCTCAGAATCCCAGACAAGTTACATATTCTGGAATTGTATTCTATCCACTTCATTTTTTAGAGGAACCACTCATCTTCTCTGAAGGCTGTACAGTATAGACCTTCCTTTTCCAGTCACAGATTCCAGCTACCAGAAGAAAACAAAGAGCTGATTATTCCCAGCAAAAATATCTAAAAGGCCAGGAAATGCCCTTAACTGTGAGGGCAGTCCAATTTTGGAATGAGATGCTCCAAAACCCATAATCCGTGAGTACTTCTCAATTTAGCCTTCTTTCTCTTTCCCAGAGGTAAAAATTGAGCGACGAGAACAACGTCATTAGAGGACGTTATGATAATAACGGAGCACTGCGTCCAGCTCTGGAGCCCTCAGCACAAGGAGGACATGGACCTGTTGAAGCGGGGCCAGAGGAGGGCTACTAAAATGATCCGAGGGCTGAAGCCCCTCTGCTATGAGGCCAGGCTGGGAGAGTTGGGGGTGTTCAGCCTGGAGAAGAGGAGGCTGCGGGCAGAGCTGAGTGCGGCCGGTCAGGGCTTGAAGGGGGCCCATAGGAAAGATGGGGACAATCTTTTTAGTAGAGCCACCTGTGACAGGAAAAGGGTGATGGTTTTAAACTAAACCAGGGTAGGTTTAGACTGGATCTAAGGAAGAAATTCTGCACAATGAGGGTGGTGAAACACTGACACAGGTTGCCCAGAGAGGTGGTGGAGGCCCCATCCCTGGGACCATTCAAGGTCAGGTTGGACGGGGCTGTGAGCAACCTGATGTGGTTAAAGGTGTCCCTGATCCCTGCAGGGGGGTTGGACTAGATGACCTCTAGGGGTCCCTTCCAACCCAAAACATTCCATGATTTTATGATTCTATGATAATGCAACAAAAAGCATGCAGAAAATAGCTCCTAGTGTTAAATTCTTATTGTCATAACTAAAGGGTCTATGTGATCACTGCCTCAAATAACTAGATTTTCTCTAAGTCTGCTTGAGTGACTGTAACATGCATTTCCTGGGACAAAATAGGATAACGAACCCGACAAACCAGCTATTTTATCATTGTGCCTTTCCCTTGGGGAAAAAGTGAGGTTTTGCCTTATGGAAATGCCCAGAATCCATCCAAACATCCTTACTTTACAGAAATGTTCAATCTTTTTCCCGATCCACAGGATGGGGTAATACGCCTTAGCAGAGCAGTGCGTTTCAGGTGTTTGCAGCCCGATTTCAGAAACGGAATGAAATTCAGACACAGCCTTCCAGGAAGAGGAAGATCCAATCTATGAAAAACACCAACTCAGGGGATATCAGAGAGTCCATTAATCATTAAAGCATGAAGCTCACTTGCTCCACATCTCTGTTTGGTGTTTGTAAATATAGTACCTTGCTATAGTTAAAACTTGATATAAAAAGCAGCATTAATGCCCCAAGGGCTGATACCGAAGAGTTTGATTTCCTAGATCCAACCTACCTGCGATCTCTCAAGTTTAGCACACACTCACAAGTTTGCAACACTATCCTTCTGCATCTGGCCTTGCAAAAGAGTCTCCCAAACTCCCTGTTCTCAAGGCAGAAGCCCAGAGATATTTTACAGCTTCCAGAGCTGTGATTTAAACAAATGTCACAGAATCACACAGAATGGCAGGGGTTGGAAGGGACCTCGGGAGATCATCTGGTCCAACCTCCCTGCTCAAGCAAGCTCACCCAGAGCAGGGGGCACAGGACAGCGGCCAGGCGGGGGTTGAAGATCTCCAGAGAAGGAGACTCCACAGCCCCCCTGGGCAGCCTGGGCCAGGGCTCCATCACCCTCACAGTCAAAAAGTTCTTCCTCACGTTCAACTGGAACCTCTTCTGCTTAAGTTTGTGCCCATTGCCCCTTGTCCTGGTGCTGGGCACCACTGAGAAGAGTCTGGCTCCATCCTCGTGACACCCACCCTTGAGATATTTGTGTTGATGAGGTCCCCTCTCAGCCTTCTCTTCTCCAGGCTAAACAAGGCCAGATCCCTCAGCCTTTCCTCAGAGGGGAGATGCTCCAATCCCCTCATCATCTTCACAGCCCTCCCCTCGACTCTCTCTAGGAGTTCCTCGTCTTTCTTGAACCGAGGAGCCCAGAACTGGACACAGTACTCCAGATGGGGTCTCACCAGGGCAGAGTAGAGGGGGAGGAGAACCTCCCTCGACCTGCTGGCTACGCTCCTCTTGATGCCCCCCAGGATGCCATTGGCTTTCTTAGTGACAAGGGCACTTCACAGAATCACACAGAATCACTTCTGTTCCTTCAGCTTGCAGAAGACACCACGTAAAGGATGGTCTCATCGTTATGGGACCAACCCAAGATGTCAGCGACTTGGGTTCAAGTATCTCACCTGTGTAGATATCACTGGGCAAGATATTAATTTAGAGGTCTATATGTAAAATAGGGCCCAGAATACAGCAAATGAAGGTGCTAGAAGTGCTTTACATAGGGTAGCGTTCCTAAAGCCTTCATGTTAATTTGCCTCTCTTTAAAAGCCGACTTCTTTCCATGATGAACTGCTTGTTTATGCCACGTCAAGGGAAGGAAGAAAAGTAATATTTAGACAAAGCATGAAAAGCAAAAAGGCGTTTACAAAAATGCTATTCCTGAAAGAAGGTTTCAGGCTTTGAAAATATAACCAGGCGGTTTAGTCCCAAAACAGGTAAAGAATTTACAGTCACCTTGGGATTTCTTCATTTCTGGAAGCTAGCAGAAAATATGGGGTTTTATCTGCCTTTTTAGTGTCTGTTCTCTGAAAGGAAACCTATCGCTGTGCTTCCACATCCCAAAGCCTGACTCACGTTGCCTCACTCATATTTCACTTTATAGTTGACTCATATATTTATTTATTTTTACCTGTATATTTGACTTTATTCTCTGTCTTGTCTGCTGTTACCAAATTAGCGAAAATCTCCAAGTCTAAAACATTTCCACTCCCTTGCTAAGTACAAGCCATCAGAGCTGAACTCTCCTCAGTGCAAATCCAAGACTCCGCACAGAAGCCATGGACCCACCAAAGCTGACTGGGTTTCTGCAATGGACTTCAGTGGAAGGAGAACTTAAAACTATAAAATCTGGTTCTTCACCCCATTTTTACTAATGTGTAGTGCCACTGGTAGCTATGATTTTTATCCTGACTTGGAAAAGAAAAAAAATTTCAACCATCTTGGGAGCTCTGTGAAGTGCCAAGGGTAGGTGGGATGTCTATTTTAGAGATTCAGTCAACTGGTATACAGGCTTGCAATGGCTGTGAGAAGTTCCGACCTGGTTGATGCTTCTTAGTGGTGTCCAGTGACAGGACAAGGGGCAATGGGCACAAACTGAAGCAGAAGCGGTTCCAGCTGAACGTGAAGAAGAACTTCTTGACTTTGAGGGTGCCCGAGCCCTGGCCCAGGCTGCCCAGGGGGGTTGTGGAGTCTCCTTCTCTGGAGATATTCAAAGCCTGCCTGGATGATGTCCTGTGCAATCTGCTTTGGTGACCCTGCTTGAGAAGGGGGTTGGACTGGGTGATCTCCGGAGGGCCCTTCCAACCCCTGCCATTCTGGGATTCTGTGATACTACCTGCTCTGGGACTTGTTTGCAGTCACTGTCTTGTGAGGGTAACATTAGCAAGTCTCCACCAAAGAAGATTTTATCATCTTTACTTAACTTTTCCTTCATGCTGAAACAGTGAAATATTCTCATCCCCTTTTCCAGGTGGACAACAGAAAAGCAAAGAGCCTGAGTGGGTGATCTGATGTTTTTCACACAACCTGTGCAAGAAAAGGTACCGCCGTAAAGCAGAATCCTCTAATGAATGAGGTTGGGCTTGGGGACCCGGGTTCACATCTCTTGAGATGCTTCTTGTGTGGGAAGGCAATGGTGCTGCTTTACAATGGGAAATGATTCCCGAACCAGTGATGCCCGAATCAGTGACCTGGACGAGGGGACAGAGTGTACCATCAGCAAGTTCACTGATGACACCAAACTGGGAGGAGTGGCTGATACGCCGGAAGGCTGTGCTGCCATTCAGCAGGACCTGGACAGGCTGGAGAGTTGGGCAGAGAGGAACCTGATGAAGTTCAAGAAGGGCAAGTGCCGAGTGCTGCACCTGGGGAGGTCAAACCTCATGCACCAGTACAGGCTGGGGGCTGACCTGCTGGGAAGCAGCTCTGCCGAGAGGGACCTGGGAGTCCTGGTGGATGACAAGCTGACCCTGAGCCAGCAGTGTGCCCTTGTTGCCAAGAAGGCCAATGGCATCCTGGGGTGCATGAAGAGGAGTGTGGCCAGCAGGGCGAGGGAGGTTCTCCTCCCCCTCTACTCTGCCCTGGTGAGACCCCACCTGGAGTACTGTGTCCAGTTCTGGGCTCCCCAGTTCAAGAAGGAAGAGGAACTCCTAGAAAGAGTCCAGAGGAGAGCAACTAGGATGATAAAGGGACTGGAGCATCTCCCCTACGAGGAAAGGCTGAGGGAGCTGGGCTTGTTCAGCCTGAAGAAGAGGAGACTGAGAGGGGACCTCATCAACACCTACAAATATCTTAAGGGCGGAAGTCAAGAGGACGGAAGCAGTCTGTTTACAGTGGTGTCCAGTGACAGGACTAGGGGCAACGGGTGCAAACTGAAACATTAGAGGTTTCAGTTGAATAGGAGGAAAAAATTCTTTACTCTAAGGGTGACAGAGCACTGGAACAGGCTGCCCAGGGGGGCTGTGGAGTCTCCTTCTCTGGAGATATTCAAAGCCCGCCTGGATGAAGTCCTGTCTAGCATGCTCTAGGAGAACCTGCTTTGGCAGGGGGGTTGGACTGGGTGATCTCCCGAGGTCCCTTCTAACCCTTGCGATTCTGTGATTCTGTGTGACTCTGTGAAGCCATTAACAGGCATTTCCAGCAGTTCACGTTAATGTTACTATTGATTCTTCCACTTCTCTACTTTTTCTCCTGTGATTCTTCAATTTCCATATTTTTTTTTCCCTGTGATTTTTCAATTACAATTTCTAACAGCGGTCTTGTGCCCTTCACTCTTTATGGAGGAGTAAATCACTCATTTCTTTAAAATGCTTATTTCCCAGTAGATTAACAATGGTGATTATTAACAGAATTATTAACAAGTTTGGAAGAAATGTATTGCTGTTCAGCAAAGCATTTAAGCACATGGCATTGAAACACTTTGTAATTCTTACTGGTTTTACTACTCTATTCCCAAGGTATTTCAGTCACAGGCCAGCATTCAAATGAAAGATTAAAAATGCTCCAACTGGATGGACATTAACTACGAGCCAAGTTCTGCAGTCGTGTTTTAAAAAAAATACAAAAAAAATCATCTTCCTGTTGATTTTGTGGCACAGTTAAAAGTTAGTGAATATTGGAGAAGAACGGATACGGCTCCGGTGTAATCTGTGGGTTACGCTCCTCAGGAGTGTTTGGATTATCTGCCCAGTTTCATTTCAGTGATTACGAAGACATCGAAGAGCCGTGTTGGCTCACCGCACTCATTAATATTCCGCTCTTCCACTGATAAAGTTCTCATTCAATGGCACATTTTGTCTTGAAAAATGCACAGAAACATTCCTAACCCTTCTTGGGATGAGACCAAATCCTCTCTATCTTGCTCCATAATCCTGGCCATGTTTATATATTGCTTTAGAAGAATTATTTCTTTCCTCTGCTCCTACCGCTCTAGTCTATTTAGTTGCTTCTTTCTTACCGCTTTCCTGAGGTTCTCAACTTTAATACATTAATACACTGTGGTTCAGTGATCCCCCAATACTAAACACATTTTTGCAGTATTGATCAGCAGCTCACTGCTCAAATGAGAAACAACCTACAGAGGTCAATGCTACAGAGCATTAAATTTGCCAGCTATAGAGAGAGATGATACATATGGGTGTGGGCGTATGTACGTACACAAACTCTCCCCATGTTGTGTAGCATCCAGTCATCTAGGCGCAGAAACGAGTAAGACACTTGGTTATTAGCTTCCTTATTGAACGTGATTAAAGATATTTATGTTATCACTTTCCTTTCGATTTTAGGGACTAAATATAAATTCACAGATCAAAATTAGCGCTAATGGGTATCGTATTAAAAACCAAATAGGGCCCTGGCTGTATAAGATGCTTATAGTACTCCACATTTAAAAAAAAAAAAAAAATAATTAAGGGTTTGGTAAAAGGTCAGAAGTCCCAAAGGGTTACATTTGTCTAGCACGAGAAAGTAGTTTCCTTCCAAAGCCTCACGACAAACAAGACAAATGTACTTTTTCTTTGTCAGATGGAAAAAGGTCTTGGTGGGTGATAAATAGCAGCCCCATCCAATTCTGTAATCCAGTAAGAAAAAAATATACATCTTTGTGCTGAGAGGTACAAATCAAACCAGCTTTTCCCCTCTTCGCTTAATCACCAATTAAAAATATGTTGAGTTTTAGTTAGTCTAAATTGAATTTCATTCACATTAAAGAATGCAACCTATCATTTGACAAAAATGGAGCAACTATTCTTTCAGAAAGCACGCAAAATCAGTAATTTAATTTAACTAGAAAGTGTGCGGCTTTTCTGAAAAGAATTACACTGTTGATTGTGTTAAGCAAATAATAATTAACGCGAGTACATACAGCTCTAATTAGCAAGGAATTTAATTAAACAAATATGCCAACATAACAAGATGCATAACAAAGTAATCGTACTATGTCTTGCCAACGTAGTCTTTACTACTTCAAAGTTTTTACACGGTGATTATAAAGCAATTTTGAACGACTGGGTACACAAGAGCAGCAAACCAGGCTCTACGCAGCCCCGCGGAAATGCACAGACACCCATAAAGCCAAAGCCCATCAGAAATGATTGCATTGTCTGTTGAATTCCCTGCATTGCTCCATCACCGTGCCTATCTTCTACGAAGAGACGTGTATGAACACTTTTAACAGTGCTGGTTTTCAGAATTACAAAGGAGAAATCCTGTTTCTCAAAATTAACAAAATACAAAAGCCAATCTTGTCATTACTGGCCTTATATCTTGTTCTGACAGCCTGGAAAATGTAAAGTGATATCAAGACATAGGGAAGAGTTGAGATTGGAGGATCGTCCAGTTCAACCCCTTCCCAAGCAGGGACAGTCAAAGCAGGTTGCCCGAGACCATGTCCAGTTGGGTTTGGATAGAATCATAGAATCGTTTAGGTTGGAAAAGACATTTAAGATCATCAAGTCCAACAGTTAACTTTGTTAACACTGCCATCCCACCACTAAACCCTGTCCCTAAGCAAAAGGGACAACTTCAGAAGGGATAGCTTCAAGGATGGAGACTCCACAACCTCTCCGGGTAACCTGCTCCAGTGTTTGACACCCTCACAGCAAAAATTGCTTCCTTGTGTTGAAGTGGAATGTCCTGTGCTTCAGTCACTGATACTTTCAGGTTTGCAGATACAAAGTCTGTAGTACCATGCTCAGAGCAAATTGGATTTTCCCAGCATTTTTCCTCTGACTGTCAAGTAAGCCTGAAAAGTTTGCATGAAAAAGGATTCTACAATCCTTCTTCCAACACAGCGTGGCTGACGTGGTGCTCTGCTCAAGGTACTATTCGTGCTTTACTGAAAAGTCTCTCTAACCAACCCCAAACCCTTTGACAGTTTCCCCACAAAGACAGACCATCATGATCAATTGAAAGGGGTTTATTCCACAAGAAATAAGAGAATCTCTTTCAAACCCTACCTCTAATTGTGCTAGATGAAATATCCACAGATCCCTGGAGTCAAGAACAGGTTTTTCAATGACTTCAGTATCCTTTAGATCAAAGTTTGCAAGTGCCTACAATTGCTCTACTACCCAGCTCGCGCTCTGCTTTCATCAAGACCAGAGTATTCAGCGTAACCACCACTGCATTTGTGAAGACCAAGATGATGGTCAAAATTGATCAGCGTACTCCAAAACAAAGTTGTTCTGCCTGGGGAATGAACTGCAGTGAGTTTAGTGTCACCGGTAGGCCACCAAGACGCCTTCCACTCCAAACATTCACTTCTATCTGGGTGGACATCTTGGCCATCAACACAGGCACAGCTCCTCCACAAAGGAGAAAAAATCCTTGGGTAGCAAAATCCCATTTTCTCCACCACAGTTTCATCCTCAATTTTTTAATGCATGGTGCAGACCTACAGGGCTGCAATTTTCTCCGAAATTATTTCTACAAACTACATCACAGGAACGAGGATTTTTGCCTCTGTCCCTCCTTTAGTATTCCTAGCCACAGTACAGCCATTTTTAATCAGCAAAAATAGAAAATTGACGTGAAAAAGAATACGAGGAAACGATATGCTTTGCAGCGCTCTTTATGACCTAGGAAGTAGGGAAGAGTCATGGGCATCTTTGAAATAAATATGCAATACTCAGACTGCATCAGTTAATATCTTTTATGAGTCTGTTTCAAAAGCAGCAGCAGAAGTGGTATTATACAGCCTAATTAAATCAATTCATCTGTGTAACTTTGCAATGGTTGGACTTTTTCCAGAAGGGCTCCTTGGAGCATCTTTTGTTCATTCTCTGTCTCTTCCTAAATTTCTGAGGTAAACAACAACAACAAAAATGCTAATTTCTTTCCCGACACTCTACAGTCAGGGAAGGTTGAAGCCCCAAAGGATTTTTTCTTAATGTTAAACTCTCTGCTTATCAATCCCATTCTCAGCCTAAAGCTGAACACCTCTATTCTGCGCTTTATTATTTCTTAATTTATTATTTGTATTACTGCAGTGCCCAAAGGCTTTCAAGTGCACTGATTTAGTGGTGGTTTATTTATTTATTTATTTTTTCTTCTTTCTTGATGATAAACTGAAAGAACAGGCTTCCTATTGGCATAAAATTCATTGAACAAGGACCCTAGAATCTCGGTGTGTAATTCGGTATCATCGCAGGCGCCGGGCTTTTCCCCAGGTGCTAGTGGTGTTTTACCACGATGGGATATTTTCTCTTGCCATGTGTCTCAACGCAAGCACTTGCTTGTCAAAGATATTGACATCTGCAGCAAGAAAGCTGCTGCTACTTACTTTTTAACTTGTTTTTCATGCTTTGATTGCCACACGTATCACGTCAGCATGAATTTTTGTGATTAAAAGAATTGGAGAATCTGTAGACAATTTAATGAAATGTAAAAAGCTGCTGACATTAAGGACAGAAGTACATAACTATAAGCATGCTGAGTTACAACACACCAGAGAACTGAAGCAAGAGAGAGATGCAGTTATCTGAAAGCCAAAGACTCTGGAAATTGCCGTTTTAGTTGGGTTGCGCGTTGTATCTACAGAATCCCAATAAGGCTGGGTCTTACCACACTTCATCACCAGGAAACAATACTGGTCCTAAACAATTTGGTTTTAAGGTGCTCAAATTGAGAAAAGTTACTGTGAGGCAAATCAAGGTATTTATTAATTCACAGGCTCAACTCCTGCTTGGTCATCGGGAACCCATGTTTTGACCCATGCAAACTTAATTCTCCATGGCAATAAGGTCAGCTGCCATGCACTTATCATTGGGTACAAGCAGAATCATAGAATCATAGAATGGTTTAGGTTGGAAGGGACCCCTAGAGGTCACCCAGTCCAACCCCCCTGCAGGAGCAGGGACACCTTTAACCAGATCAAGTTGCTCATAGCCCCATCCAACCTGGCCTTGAATGGTCCCAGGGATGGGGCCTCCACCACCTCTCTGGGCAACCTGTGTCAGTGTTTCACCACCCTCACTGTAAAGAATTTCTTCCTTAGATCCAGTCTAAACCTACCCTGCTTCAGTTTAAAACCATCCCCCCTTGTCCTGTCCCAGCTGGCCCTACTAAAAAGCTTGTCCCCCCCTTTCCTATGGGCCCCCTTTAGGTACTGAACGGCCGCACTCAGCTCTGCCTGCAGCTTCCTCTTCTGCAGGCTGAACACCCCCAACTCTCCCAGCCTGGCCTCATAAGAGAGGTGCTCAGAAGAGCTGATATGCTCCAGGTTCATACCCGCTATGCTAAATAGCCCATGCTCACACAACTAGGGGCAAAGAGAAATAGTATTATTTACTGGATTAAAGTTGGTAAAAGAACCATATAATAGAAAAAATAACCCAAACAAATATATAAAAAAATAATCTGGGTCTCCAAAGTTCCATTTCATAACAAGACCATCCGTTCCATGTCATACTCTTGTATTTTTACAACTAGACCCGGTCACTGAATACAAGTATCTCCTAACCCTCATACTCAAGGCATTGCCCTCTCTTAATCCTCCATTTGTTACACGGTGAAATATTCTTGGAATTTGATCGCGATGCATATTTTGAAAGAAAAAAAAAAGGGGTGAGCTGTGACAGGGAGTTTCTGATGAAGGAAAGCTTAAAGGAACTCAGTCTGGTCGAAGCAAGGAAGCCTTGCAAATAAACTCCCTAAAGAAATATTAAAAACTAGAGAAAGGTTTGATTTTCTATGATGTATGCAGACCTTCTCAATAACAGAAATAGGTCTGACAATATAAATGCAGGTACAGCTATTTAATCAGTGCTGCCTTATAGGGAAACTTCCCCAGTTAAACTAAAACAGCAGCAGAAATTTAATATAAAACTCTTTTATCCTTTCTCAGCTCCACCAGAGAGGATATTAGAAAGTCCAAGTAGACTATTTAGCATTAACACTAGACCAAGATTCAACCTCTATCCAATCTGATGGAAATATAACCTTTGGAAGATGTTTTCTTTCCCCCACCTTAATCCCATCCTGTTGAGTTTAAAAGTCTAAGCAGAACTTAAGACTGTTACATGTAACAAAATTTATTCAGAAATACATACTGAAGCAATATTCAAAATAAAAGAGTTAGGCTTTGGTGCAGGTTCAGGTGGACCCTAACTTCAATTCTGTTGACCATGTTGAAAAATTGTGACACATACCCCTAACCCTGGAGAGCATTTTGCACATTTTGGGCTCTAGAGACAGGAATGGCAGCCTGTGTGCAGAGAGGGCTGTCTCTGTCCAGTTCTTGGCCTGGAGATGTCCTTTCCTTGTCCAGAGGAGAGCCACAAAGCTGGAGAGGGGTCTGGAGCACAAGGCTTACGAGGAGCAGCTGAGGGTAGCTGGGGTGGTTTAGTCTGGAGAAGAGGAGGCTGAGGTGAGACCTTATCGCCCTCTACAACTGCCTGACAGGAGGCTGTAGTGAGGTGGGGGTCGGCCTCTTCTCCCTGGTAACAGAAGATAGGATGAGAGGAAATGGTCTGAAGTTGAGCCAGGGCAGGTTTAGGTTGGACATTAGGAAAAATTTCTTCTCCGCAAGGGTTGTCAGGCTCTGGAAGGGGCTGCCCAAGGGAGGTGGTTGAGTCCCCATCCCTGGAGGTATTTAAAAGAAGGATGGATGAGGTGCTTAGGGACAGGGTTTAGTGGTGGGATGGCAGGGTTAGGGGAACGGTTGGACTTGATGATCTTAAAGGTCTTTTCCAACCAAAGCAATTCTATGATTCTATTCTATGATTCCAGTTTCTGGCTGAAGACCCTAACTTGCAGAGATCCATCCCCTCCATGCCAGCCTTCATTTCTCTAACAGAAACCAGACAACTTTTGTTGCACTCTGCTCCTGTTAATAGGTTCTCCTATTTCACACCTTTTTTGAAGACGGGTAATCAGAATCGGTGTGCTGGGTTTGGCTGGGATAGCATTAATTTTCTTCATAGAAGCTAGGCTGGCTTGACTTATGCACAGCCTGCAGTCCCTTAGGGGAGTACCTGCTCCAAGTGGAGCCTTATCTGTAAGCCACAGTCTCTGCAGGGTTATACCTGCTGCGGCATAGACTCATCCACAGCCACAGTCACTTTGAGGTGCGCGTGTTCCAGCACGGCCTTCTCCATGGGCCACAATGCCTTCAGAGATAGACCTGCTCCAGCATGGCCTTACCCATGGCTGCAGTCCCTCCAGGGGAGTACCTGCTCTGTCATGGGCTTATCCATAGCCACACGCTTTGAGGTGCTCCAGCATGACCTCATGCACAGCCACTGATGCTTTGAGGTGTACCTGCTCCAGCGGGGACTTCTCCTTGGGCCACCATCCCTTCAGAGGTGCACCTGCTGAGGCACAGACATAACCATGGCCACAGATACTTCAAGATGCACCTGGTCTGGTGTGGACTTACCCACGACCACAGACGCTTCAGGGTGTCCTGATCCCACGTGGAGTCACCCACAGGTCACAGCCCCTTCAACTTGAGTTCCCACTGGAGTCCCAGCCTGTCCAGTACGGCAGCACGGGAACGGCAGCGATGCCCTGGCCGTCTGCCAGCCCGGGCACATGGCCATGGCTGTTATCAGAACGTTCCCAGGCACAGCAGAGGAAGATGACCGGCGGCACAGCAGTGCAGCAAGCCACGAAAGCAAAAAGCAGCCGCTAACGAGCACTGGACTCTAATAGGCAGTAGGGCAAGCAAGCCCCATGGCAAGCACCGGAGCCTGCCCGTTAATAGCTAAACAGCAATAACAGCTATAAATTAGATCTGGCACATTCCAAACACATCTGTCATTATGTCAAACCCTTCCAGCCCCACGTTGGGTGCCAAAAAGGACTGGTGTGGTTTAGCCCCGGCTGGCAGCTAAGCCCCATCCAGCCACTCACTCACTCCCCTCCCAGTGGGATGGGGGAGAGAATTGGAAGGGTACAAATGAGAAAACTGATGGGCTGAGATAGAGACAGTTCAAGAGGGAAAGGAAAAGCTGCGCACGCAAGCAAAGCAGAACAAGGAATTCATTCCCTGCTTCCCATGGGCAGGCAGGTGCTCAGCCATCCCCAGGACAGCAGGGCTCCGTCACGTGTAACGGTGACTTGGGAAGACAAACGCCACTGCTCCCAATGTCGCCCCCTTCCTTCTTCTCCCCCCAGCTGTATATGCTGAGCATGATGTCATACGATGTGGGATACCCCTGGGGCCAGTTTGGGTCAGCTGTCCTGGCTGCGTCCCCTCCCAGCTCCTTGTGCCCCCCCAGCCTCTCGCTGGTGGGGTGGGGTGAGGAGCAGCAAAGGCCTTGGCTCTGTGCAAGCCCTGCTCAGCAGGAACGAAACCATCTCTGGGTGATCCACCCTATTCCCAGCACAAATCCAAAGCACAGCCCCATAGCAGCTTCTCTGAAGAAAATTAACTCCATCCCAGCCAAACCCAGGACAATCAGTCATGGTTATCACAGGGGAAGTTTCAAATGCATCCAGTATTAACAGTTCTTACTAATACTTCATTAATTTCCTAATGAAAATGTTTCCTAGATCACATCTGCAGCCCAGTGTGACCCTGTCTAACCCACACCACGTCCTTCTCCTCCTCCATGGTTTCCACCTGGCCAGCCCTCAGCCACATCTTTCCTAACAACCTTTCCTTCTCGCTTTGCCTTCCTTCAAAGCCACCGCAAGACATTTTGAGCTGCTTAGGCAGAGCAATAAAATGTTATTACGTTCAATAACTTACAGAAGAATCAAATAGTTTCTCGGAAACAATCTAATTCCGAAGCCAGGATCCACTACCTTTCCTGGGAAAGCACGATATATTGGAAGAAAGACCAACCTCAGCCGCGCCAAACCAGGATGTTAACGCTTGCTTACCCGCTCGCTCAGGGGAGAAATCTCTGATAGGCAATTTAACCCAGGTACGTTCAAGAAAATGCACAAAAGATTCCTGGGAATACATTTAGCCTTTTGTTTTATCCGTTGTGAGTAAACAGATGATTGTGGAATGGGATAAATGGCTTTTTCTCCGGATAAAGCACGCTTTCTGGAGTGATGCAATAGATGCGATCAGAGGAAATCCAGCTACACCAGCATGAAAGGTCTCTTCCTACCAGATTAGTAAAAACCTAACAGATTAGTAAAAACCTTAATGCATTATAAACATGCAGCAGCACAGGTTATGCTCCAGCTTGCACAACGTTTGTAACAGAAGCAAGCAAAGAAACATTATCAAGGAAATGTAATAGTGGCGTGATGGATAATCTATAAATCATAGAATCATAGAATGTTTTGGGTTGGAAGGGACCCCTAGAGGTCACCCAGCCCAACCCCCCTGCAGGAGTAGGGACACCTTTAACCAGATCAGGTTGCTCAGAGCCCCGTCCAACCTGGCCTTGAATGTTCTCAGGGATGGGGCCTCCACCATCTCTCTGGGCAAGCTGTTCCAGTGTTTCACCACCCTTCACTTTGGTAGTATTTCACTATTAATAGTCTCACCAAACAAGATCTGGCCATGATTTCATAAGCACAATGGACATTTACAGGAAATTCTGCTTAACGAGCATCGCGACATCTGAAAATCTACGCTAATGCATGCAATTACCCCAGGATGTATTTTCAGTGACCCAAGTCCTTAATCAGGTGGGACAGAGAGCCCCTCTGCAACCTCTCCTGTATCTCCTCTTCATTTTGAGGAAACCACCCAGCACCTTTGCAAGGCACGATGGAGTGCGGTACCGGACTGCACAGCGCCATTAAGCGCAAGCATAAAGCGGGTTAAAGAACAGCAAGTGTATTATGTAGCACTGCAGGCGATTCCTTTTTATGTCCTCTCCAAAAAACAGGAAACCACCCTGCGGGCTTTGGGTGACCCATTTTCAAGACACATCCCCAAAACATAGCTATCTCTTTAGAGGACATGGTCCCATGCTGAGTGCCTTGCTATGAAAGAAGAGGCGGGCTGAAGGGAAGCGGCCATCCCCAAAGCCACGTGGTGTCTTGGAAGCATCAGCGCTGTGTCAACCCTCCTCTTCCAGTACCCTGTCTACTCCATGGTCCGAAGTTAATAAATAGCATTTCTACTCCATTCTACCTATCAGTGTCAGGAAGGGAGAGAGGGAAGCAGTCAGGCTTTACAACGAGGTAACAACCACGGTTATCTCAAGGTGTGTATGGAAAAATCATGCCAGAATGATGGGGCCAACATTTGGCCATTGCACCCAACCTCTGTACTGGACTCATCCCAACCCTGCAGACCTAGACATGACTATTTTCAGTGTTATTAGCCAAAAGCATTTCCCTGCCCACTGTCCCTATAGAGACAGTCAAGAAAAAGGCAACCCAGATGTCCATGGGGTACTCTGCCCATGCCAGACACGCACCCCTTCTTCATGGGGCAATGGAAGAGTTAACAGCCAAGATTGAAATGATCACAGACATTGGTGTTAAAGAGAGCTGGCTGACGTTGTTGCGAAGCTGCTCTCCTTAATCTTTGAGAAGTTGTGGAGATTGGGGGACATCCCAGAAGACTGGAAGAAGGCTAATGTCACCCCATCTACAAGAAGGGCTTAAAGGAGGATCCAGGAAATTATAGATGTCTCAGTGTTACTTTGGTCCCTGGAAAAGTTATGGAACGAAACCTCTTGGAAACTTTCATAAATCAAATGAAGCACCTGATTGGGAAAAGCCAGCACAGATTCACCAAGGGCAAATCGTGCTTGACAAACCTGATCACCTTCTATGACAAAGTAACCTGCTTGGTTGATGTGGGGTGAGCGGTGGACATTGTCTACCTGGATTCCTCCAAAGTTTTTGATACGGTTTCCCACAGCCTCCTCCTGGAGAAACAGGTAGGTTATGGCCTAGACAAGTGGTCTGTGCAGTGGGGAACTGGCTGACAGGCTGCACCCGGAGGGTGGGGGTAAATAACTCCTTTTCAAACTGGCAACCTGGCACAAGAGGGGTCCCCCAGGGATCGATATTGGGCTCAATCCTGTTTAATATCTTCGTAAGTGATCTGGATGATGGAATCAAGTGTAGCCTGATGAAGTTTGCCAAACTGAGTGAGGAAGCGGACACTTTGGAAGGGACAGCCACCCTTGCAGGAAGATCTGGATAGGCTGGAAGAGTGGGCTAACAAGAACCTTATGAAGTTCAACAAAGACAAATGTAAGGTCTTGCACATAATCCAGGGCTGCAGCACAGCCTAGGATCCACCCTGGAAAGGGACCTGGGGGTCGTTGTGGACAGCAAGCTCAATATGAGTGAGCAGTGTTCTGCTGCGGCCAAGAAGGCCAACAGGATGCTGGGTTGCATCAACAAGAGCATCACCAGCAGAGATGAAGAAGTCTTCATCCCACTCAAGTTGGCGCTTGTCAGGCTGCACCTGGAATACTGTGTACAGTTCTGGTCCCCGCTATGCAAAAAAGATGTGGGCAGGCTGCAGAAGGTCCGGAGAAGGGCCACCAAGAAGATCCAAGGCCTGGGAAGCCTCTCTTAGTTGTATGAGGATGGGCTGAGAGAGGTGGGTGTATTCAGCCTTGAGAAAAGGAGACTCAGAGGGGACCTCATCACCATGGACCAGCACTTAAAGGGTGGCTACAAAGAAGATGGAGATTCCCTTTTCACAAGGAGTCACACAGACTCCTTATTACATTAATGTGTAATTAACCCGTAATGGGTACAGGTTACTCACGGGGAGATTCCGACTGGACACGAGAGGAAAATTTTTCACAATGAGAAGAGTCACCCATTGGAATAAATTCCCCAGGGATGTGGTTGACTCCGCCACACTGGACACTTTTTAAGCCTCAGCTGGACAGGGTGCTGGGCCATCTTGTCTAGGCTGTGCTCTTGCCTAGAAAGGCTGGACCAGACGATCCTTGAGGTCCTTCCAACCTGGGATTCTATGATTCTACGATCTGCTTTTATAAAGTGTAATGCAAAGAATCAGGACGATTCCCTCATCGTGCAACTAATGAGGACGGCAAAAGGCATCCAGGCAGGAGATCAGAGGCAGGAAAGTCACAGCCTATTTGAGGCCTCTTGTTTGCTCGGGTCTTTCGCCCTCACGGCATCCCAGATACTTAGCTAATTGGAGTTGCATATTTCCAGCATATGTTTTCAACTGTAATTTGGTGCAGCTGTTTCACACCGTAACTCCAATCTGAAATGATTTAATTATAACACGCAGGCATCAGGAACAGCAATGAAATTACAAAGAACGACCATACAAATGCTAATAAATGCTATTTTGTTGGGATGGAGAGAAGCGAGAAAATACTTCACGGGAGCAACTAAAGGGTTTTTTGTAAGCAGGAAAACGAACTGGCCCTTAAAACATTTTGATGGTTTCATTTGCAGATGAAGCAAAGGTCTGTTGAACAATTGGTGGGGGGAGAAAAAACTGTATCTCATGGCAAAGTGGTAAGAAGATGTTCATGTGCGGGGAAAAAATGCAAACACACACAAATAAATCGTCGCTGCACAGCACTATCAGGTTCAGCACATTTTTAACAGCTTCAAACACAGCAAAAAGCAAGGAGTTGGAGGAACTCAATATATCCTGCAAGCACCGTGGGCTGATTTTGGAAACGACTGCAAAGCCCTTTGGTCATCTAAAGCCTGACTTTGCTCTCGGTCAGGTCCCGTGTCCATCAGTGGCATCTTGGAGCAGAGCAATCCCTATCCCATGTAAGTCCGATACCTTACGTTACGGTGATGGGTTGATCCTGGCTGGATGCCAGGTGCCCCCCCAAGCTGCTCTATCGCTCCCCTCTTCAGCAGGACAGGGGAGAGAAAAATATATCAAAAGATTTCGTGGGTCAAGATATGGACAGGGAGAGATCATTCGCCAGTTACCGTCATGGGCAAAACAGACCCAACTTGATGAAATTAATTTAATTTATTGCCAATTAAATCAGAGTAGGAGAGGATAAAAACCCCCTGAATCTTAACACACCTTCCCCCCACCCCTCCCTTCGTCCCAAGCTTAAATTCACTCCTGAATTCTCTCCCTCCTCCCCCTGAGTGGGGCAGGGGAACAGGAATGGGGGTTGGGGTCAGTTCATCACACGCTGTCTCTGCCGCTCCTTCCTAGAATCATAGAATCACTTTGGTTGGAAAAGACCTTTAAGAGCATCGAGTCCGACCTTTAACCTAACCCTGCCATCCCACCACTAAACCACGTTCCTCCTCAGGGCAGGACTCCTCACACTCCTCCCCTGCTCCAGCCTGGGGTCCCCCCATGGCAGACCGTCCTCCACAAACTGCTCCAGCCTGGGTCCTTCCCACGGGCTGCAGTTCTTCACCAACTGCTCCAGCGTGGGTCCATCCCTCCCATGGGGTGCAGGCCCTCAGGAGCAGATGGCTCCAGCGTGGGTCCCCATGGGGTCACCAGCCCTGCCAGCAAACCTGCTCCAGCCTGGGCTCCTCTCCCCATGGGACCACAGGTCCTGCCAGAAGCCTGCTCCAGCGTGGGCTTCCCATGGGGTCACAGCCTCCTTCGGGCACCCCCCTGCTCTGGTGTGGGGTCCTCCCCAGGCTGCAGGTGGGGATCTGCTCCCCCGTGGACCTCCCTGGGCTGCAGGGGCACAGCCTGCCCCACCATGGGCTGCACCAGGGGCTGCAGGGAATCTCTGCTCCGGCGCCTGGAGCTCCTGCTGCCCTCCTTCTTCACTGACCTTGGTGTCTGCAGGGCTGCTCCTCTCACATCCTCTTACTCCTCTCTCTCTGGCTGCTGTTCCACACCAGGGTATTTTTCCCTTCTTAAATACGTTATCCTAGAGGCACTACCACCATCACTGATGGCCTTGGCCTTGGCCAGTGTCAGGTCCACCTTGCAGCCTGCTGGCATTGGCTCTGTTGGACACAGGGAAAGCTTCTGGCAGCTTCTCACAGAAGCCACCCCTGTAGCTCCCACCCCCCCGCTACCGAAACCTTGCCACTCAAACCCAATACAGTTACTCTGATTTCCCATCAGATTTCTTCAGCCCCAAGAGGAACAAAACCCGAGGCGTTACAGATGCTGTAGCACTTTTATGGAGAAGCAGCAATAAGCCATATCCCGCACAAAATCGGAGTTAACTGCAGGTTGCATGGTGAGTATTTCCCTTGCTATTTCCAGGCAGTACAACAGTCTCCAACACCTGCCCTGGGCAGCTGGGATCATGGTCTGAACACAGAGAAGATGCCACCTGGATGACATGACATTCTACATACCTACACCTTTTCAGACATTGGTTTTGGACATTTATTTCCAAAGCGCTTCCAGAACCTTCAGTGGGAAAGCAATCTCTAAAATGTATTACAGCATTTACCATAGGACTTATTACACAAAAGATTGGGCTGGCATTTAATCACAATATTTCTCTGTGCTTTGAAAAGTTGATGCTAAGGATCTCCTTTAGCTTTTCTGATGGCATCACTCCTCCTTCGCCTCCACGGAGAAAAAGGATGGCTCCCTGGGTAAATGTGACAAAGTATGTGTGCAGAGGGGAAGCCGTTCACCCTTGGTCAACGTATTCTGAAAGCCCATGTGTTGTGGTTTGACCTGGCTGGCAACGAAGCACCACGCAGCCTCTTGCTCACTCCCCCCCCTCCCTCAGTGGGATAGGGGAGAGAATAGGGAAGAAAAAAAAAAAAAAAGTAAGAGCTGTGGGCTGAGATAGAGACAGTTTCATAAGAGAAAAAAGAATAATAATAGTAATAATGAGAATGGTAAGAGAATATACAGAATGTACAAAACGAATGATGCACAGTGCAATTGCTCACCACCTGCCGACCAATGCCCAGCCCGTCCCAACTAGAGATCACTCTTCTTCCTCTCCAACCAACTAACCCCCCCGAGCGTGATGTTATATGGTATGGAATAGCTCTTTGGTCAGTTTGGGTCAGCTGTCCTGGCTCTGCTCCCTCCCAGCTTGTTCTGCACCTGGCCGAGCAGGAGAAGCTCAAAAAGTCCTTGAGTAGTCTGAGCACTACTTGGCAACAACTAAATACATCATGGTGTTACCAACATTCTTGTAGTACTAAATCCAAAACACAGCACTATGCTAGCTACTAGGAAGAAAATTCATAGAATCATAGAATGTTTTGGGTTGGAAGGGACCCCTAGAGGTCACCCAGCCCAACCCCCCTGCAGGAGCAGGGACACCTTGAACCACATCAGGTTGCTCACAGCCCCGTCCAACCCGGCCTTGAATGTTCCCAGGGATGGGGCCTCCACCCCCTCTCTGGGCAACCTGTTCCAGTGTTTCACCACCCTCATTTTAAAGAATTTCTTCCTTAGATCCAGTCTAAACCTACCCTGGTTTAGTTTAAAGCCATTACCCCTTGTCCTGTCCCAGCTGGCCCTACTGAAAAGATTGTCCCCACCTTTCCTATAGGCTCCCTTTAAGCCCTGAATGGCCGCACTCAGCTCTGCCCGCAGCCTCCTCTTCTCCAGGCTGAACACCCCCAACCCTCCCAGCCTGGCCTCATAGCAGAGGGGCTCCAGCCCTCAGATAAATTAACTCTATCCCAGCTGAAACCGGGACGCCACGCTTTGTTATCGCCATGCACGACTCCAGTAAAAGCCTTCGTTGTGTGTGATTTGCAAAATGTTCTAAATGCAAACGCCTAGCTGCGATTCAGTTGGTTGGGAAGGTAAACATGGCAAGGGAACAACGCTTGCACAAACCTCTTTGCACATCAAAGGGGAATCGCTGGAGACGGAACTTAAAAGGGCTTCATCTCTGTCCTCACTAATGCAAAGAGCACAACAAAGCTGGAGTTCAGGATGTCCACTAAATTAAGAGGGAAACTGCAGGATCTTGAAGGTAGGCTTTGAAACCTGATTTGCATCCAATAGCCACTCCAAAGGGAGGTAAATGTTGAAAAG
Source organism: Butorides virescens (assembly GCA_017310255.1). Lineage (NCBI taxonomy): Eukaryota > Metazoa > Chordata > Aves > Pelecaniformes > Ardeidae > Butorides > Butorides virescens. Next base: position 7,088 of record JADKXX010004019.1, on the reverse strand, counting down.
CAGTAATAAAGACAAAGTGTCTACATTAGCATGATGTCGTTTTGAAGTGAATCCCCCATCGTCCCCCTTCCCTGCGTGGGTCCTGCTCGCAGACCTATTTGGGTGTGCATGAACGAGACTCCTTTTGGTGGAAAACACCCTGTAAGATTTGCACCAAACAAACTAATGAGAACGTCAGGGACTGAATCGCTGCTTGGTCCTTCAGACATCCATAAAGCCAAACCACGTGGTAAGAAAGTTTAACGCATGAGACCAGGTTAAATAGTCCAGAACAAAGCTCTCGAACCACGTGTTGTACAGCAGGAGGGGCCTTAGCACCAAATGCTTTAATCTACTGATCTATCCAAATGAAGATTAATTCCTTGCGGGAACTGAGATGGATGTAGTCTCAGCCAGAAAAGCAAAAGGAATTACTGAGTTCTGCCTTGAAGATCTTAAATGATGGCTAAGAGTGCAACCTTGTTTCATTTTCTCCTTCTGTAACTGCAGAATTAAGGCTTTAGCCCAGGAACTCCAAACTGTTACCTGAAGTAAGATTTACTTCCAGATTCAGACACCTTAATTTTGGTGTCTACATAGGAGCTAGAAGTTCTGCACAGTTGCCAAGACCTGGGCGACTAATGCTACTTGAGATGCCCTCAGATATCTCCGCTTTGGCCTCCAGATCCCACTTGAGATTGACACAGGTCTTCTGTAGGCCCTGCATCATGTCTGCTGGCCCATGGGGACACATACCTACTAGGACTAGGAGAAAAATATGATGTTTCCCAGAGGAAGGATTGTGCCATCTGCAACATAAGTTCTGATTCATCTTTTATCTTAGAGATAAACCTGTGTCATTTCATTGAGTTTTTATCATGCGTGTTCTCAAAAACATATATAGATAAGACAAAACTATAGCACTCTTGTGCCTCTAGAAGCAGCAACTCCAGGCAGAGCTACACAGAAGAAACAAACCCTTTAGACATCAAGTTTCCTAATGAGCAGCATTAATCAGCTTAAGGGCTCGTAAAGAAACTTTCACGTGCCTGAAACTAAGTTTGCCTGGAGAGATCCAAACTACCTTCCAAAACAAGCAGGGTAGAGATGCCTCACCAGGTCTCCATACCTGCAAATCGCCACCATCACCAACTGAAATATTTCATCTCTAGCATACGATACTTCTATCAAAGGCAAGGTAAGTAAAAACCACTATGACCTAGACTGAAAATGATGGTTGACCTGGTTTAGCATCTTAAACCTAGCAATGCTCCTGCACTGCGAGGAAGCCAGGGTTAGTCCTGCCTGGCTGCAGTCCACCTCCAAGGACAAAACTGATGGGTTGGTTTTTTTCATAAATACACAACCCTTTACATAAATTCAAAGGCTGAGGCCCTCAGCGACCACTATAACCATCTAACCCGACCTCCCGCGTACTCAGGCCATCGTATTTTCCCACCAGCTGAATTAAGCTTACCTTTTTGAAAGATAGCTGTAACTAATCTCCATTACCTGACAGCTTTTATCTTCCCCGTGGCTCACCTACTACAGGGTAATATGATGATACACAGCTGAGACACCAGGTTTCATGGTCAGTATGAAAGCTATCTGCTGCTCTGGTTTCGACAGCAAAAACTGCGATCCTTTTTCAGAGTTTAATATAGGTGAAAAGATTACCTTCAGATGGGCTCCATCTCACAAATGGCTTAAATCCCAAATAAGCCTCAGTCCTGCTTTGTCTGGGTCAAATATTCTGCCACCTTGGACAACTTTTATCCCTCTGCTCCACTCTCCAGGCACCGACTACGTCAATGGAAGTAAAGAGAAGCCAATTCAAACCGACACAAGTCATCCTGGAATTACGAGTGATTCGATTCTGATAATATCCTTGGCTATGACTGGTGTAATATTACATGGCCAATATATAGAAACATAGAGTGTTTTGGGCTGGAAGGGACCCCTAGAGGTCACCCAGCCCAACCCCCCTGCAGGGAGCAGGGACACCTTTAACCAGATCAGGTTGCTCACAGCCCCGTCCAACTTGGCCTTGAATGTTTCCAGGGATGGGGCCTCCACCACCTCTCTGGGAAACCTGTGCCAGGGTTTCACCACCCTCACTGGAAAGAATTTCTTCCTTAGATCCAGTCTAAACCTACCCTGGTTTAGTTTAAAACCATTACCATTACCATATCTACATTGATTAAGTTCATCAAGGTTGTCGTTACCTACAAGACTGCCAGCGATGCCAGAAAATAAACATATAGAAGCATATTGTTCTCAGAGCATTACTAAATCCTACCTGGGCTAGAATGAATCCCCCAAAGCTACTAAATCTAATCCTGGTTATTTAAAATACAACCAAGTTCTGGTTTTAAACTAGATACTCATCCAAATAGATCTGACAGATTTACAGGTATTCACTAAATCATTAGGAAAAACATTTTCTGAGTAGTTTCTGAATCTCAAGTCTCTTGCACCTTCAACTCTCCTACCTGAAACCCAGTCTCTCGGGAGGGAAGCTCAGAGAAAATTTTCTTTCTTAGCACAAAAGCTGATGTTGCCTTTTTTTTTTTCAGTTGTAAACCAGACCAATATCAAATGGTCTGGGCAATAGCACCAGGCAACAAGTGACTTTTCAGATGAGAATGATCTTTAAACTCATTCCTATGGTCAAGAGCAAATAAAGATGATCTTAAAGGGAACTGCGAGAGACTTTTAGGATCTTGAGATCAGTGGCTACAATACTAAAAAATATTGACCCAGTATTTTTTTGTATGGCTCATCTAGGCCATCAGTATCCAAGTATTTGTCAACTTTTGTCTTAAACTATATATACCTGTGCTGGCTTGGGCTGGGATAATTTTCTTCGGAGAAGCTGCTATGGGGCTGTGCTTTGGATTTGTGCTGGGAACAGGGTGGATCACCCAGGGATGGTTTCGTTCCTGCTGAGCAGGGCTTGCACAGAGCCAAGGCCTTTGCTGCTCCTCACCCCACCCCACCAGCGAGAGGCTGGGGGGGCACAAGGAGCTGGGAGGGGACACGGATGGGACAGCCGACCCCAACTGACCCCAAGGGTATTCCATGCTGTATGACATCATGCTCAGCACATAAAGCTGGGGGAAGAAGAAGGAAGGGGGGGACATTGGGAGAGATGACGTTTGTCTTCCCAAGTCACCGTTACGCGTGATGGAGCCCTGCTGTCCTGGGGATGGCTGAGCACCCGCCTGCCCATGGGAAGCAGGGAACGAATTCCTTGGTTTGCTTTGCTTGCGTGCGCAGCTTTTGCTTTCCCTATTGAACTGTCTTTATCTCAGCCCATGAGTTTTCCCACTTTTACCCTTCCGATTCTCTCCCCCATCCCACCGGAGGGGAGGGAGCGAGCGGCTGCGTGGGGCTTGGTTGCCAGCTGGGGTTACACAACAACAATATCTAGACGATATGGTTTGGGAGAAGGGACCACCTTTCTTCCTTCATTACAAAGCCTCTAAATGCACTGAAGCTTGACTGATTATTAAGGCTTCCAGATTCCTAAATAAATTAAAAGGAGAAAATTGATGGCTGCAATTATGTGACAATCTTACAAATCACAAGGAGCAACTCCAACACCTTGAATGCCACCTTTGAAGCGTTCAGTCTGTTACTGGTCTATGCCTTGGCTAGTGCTCCAGGAGGGTGAAAGGGGGCTGCTCCGTGGATACAGTCATTACGATTCAGTGATTTCACCTCCTTTCCCACGAAGCCGCAGTGTAACAAGACTGACAGTAAGCAGGGAAGCCTGGGTCACCACCATATGGCAGCACAGCAAGAACAGACCACCAGAACGTGGAGAAATTGCGATTTTAAAAAGCTGCCTCGAATCTTGAGAAATGACAAAAAGCTTCTGTACATTTGGAAAAAGAGAAAAAAAAAATAAAAAAAAAAATCTTACATTTCTCCACAGAGAGCCAAGCTCTGACAGCTCTTTGGGGGCTTTTGCAGGTCCTAGTGTTTTTACAGCTGTGTCTACCAGTACTCCTCACTAACACTTTCAAATTAATTCCAACACTTCCCACATAAAAAGCAGAACTTTTGGAAATAGGGATAAAAGAAAGTGTGATAGATGCAGCTATTAAAAAAAAAAAAAAAATCCTTCTCCTATCTCCCTTTTTTAATGACTGCGGTGGATAAGAACGTGCCACTCAGGGCCAAATCAGAATTGTATGGGACCCATTCCAGTCCCTTTGGATGCAGGAAAAATACAGAAGAGACCCAGGCTCCATTTCCATGGCTTTGAAATGATGAGAGAGAAAGGATGAAAAGGGCTCTGCATCCCTTTTGAATCCGTTTGGTATCAATCTGCTCCTCTCCAACACAAGGTTGCTCTTCCAGTGCAGCTTGTTTGGCAAATGAGATTCATGGACACCAGACCTTTTTTTTGAACCCTGGAGTACCAAGTCAATTTGTGTAGAAGCAAAGAGAGTGCAGGACAATGAAACATATTTTTTTTTTCTCTCTGCATGACTACAGAGGTGTTGTGTTTAAGGTAGAAAGCCTCAACCAATCTCACCAGGGAAGGACCACTAAGTGCCTTTCACACGTCGAAGCCGAGAAGAGATAATGTGGTCTCTAGACAGAGGATGGAGAAAATGCCCAGCAAACAGGAGGATCCCAGGTTTCACACTACGTTAAAACATTATTTGACTACCTATTGCCCAGGGAGGCCAGTGTGGATACAAAGACTCTCCAACGCGTCACCAAAGACGAAACAGATCTTTCTCAGGGAGGTTCGGCGTGATGCTCCGAGACATCTTTTACTTGCAGAAAAGGGCTTTCCCTGTGCACACCCATTTGTACGTACACATGGCACGTATGTTCAGTTCGAGCCAAGTAATGATCAGGTCTAAATACAGCCACAGTAGGGCTTAGGGGATTTTTTTCCCCTTCAATAATGAGTTTAACATGTCCCTCAGGGGTCCGTACTGGGATCGGTGCTGTTCAACATCTTCATCAATGACTTAGACAGTGAGATCGAGTGCACCCTCAGCAAGTTTGCAGATGATACCAAACTGAGTGGTGCGGTTGACACACCAGAAGGATGGGATGTCATCCAGAGGGACCTGGACAGGCTGGAGAGGTGGGCCTGTGTGAACCTCATGAGGTTCAACAAGGCCAAGTGCAAGGTCCTGCACCTGGGACGGGGTAACCCCCAGTTTCAATACAGGCTGGGGGAAGAAAGGATGGAGAGCAGCCCTGCCCAGAGGGACTTGGGGGTGCTGGTGGATGAAAAGCTGGATATGAGCCGGCCATGGGCGCTGGCAGCCCAGAAGGCCAACCGTACCCTGGGCTGCATCAGGAGGAGCGTGGCCAGCAGGTCGAGGGAGGTGATTCTGCCCCTCTACTCAGCTCTGGTGAGACCTCACCTGGAGCCCTGCGTCCAGCTCTGGAGCCCTCAGCACAAGAAGGACATGGAACTGTTGGAGCGGGTCCAGAAGAGGGCTACAAAAATGATCCGAGGGCTGGAGCACCTCTCCTATGAGGACAGGCTGAGAGAGTTGGGCTTGTTCAGTCTGGAGAAAAGAAGGCTGCAGGGAGACCTGATTGCGGACTTTCAATACCTAAAGGGGGCCTATAGGAAAGGGGGGGAAAATCTTTTTAGTAGGGCCAGCTGTGTTAGGACAAGGGGTAATGGTTTTAAACTAAATCAGGGTAGGTTTAGGCTAGATATAAGGAAAAAATTCTTTACAATGAGGGTGGTAAACCACTGGAACAGGTTGCCCAGAGAGGTAGTGGAGGCCCCATCCCTGGAAACATTCAAGGCCAGGTTGGATGGGGCTCTGAGCAGCCTGATCTAGTTAGCAGTGTCCCTGCTGACTGCAGGGGGGTTGGACTCGATGACCTCTAGTGGTCCCTTCCAACCCAAAACATTCTATGATTCTATGATTCTAACATGACCATGGCATGGTCTTCATCCAGAGCCTTCCTCCTCAGCTGTTCAGTGTTCTCTCTCCAGGTGACGCAGGATCTGGGTGCAAAAGTTGCACTTGAGGTTTTTCCCCCTTGCACAGGGCACCCTTGTTGTGGTCTGACCCCAGCCCTGCTCTCTGCCACCTCAGAAAACCTCTGCTGATGCAGTGTCAGAGATCTCAGGCCCTGATCTGGTTAAAGGTATCCCTGCTCACTGCAGGGGGCTTGGACTAGATGACCTCTAAAGGTCCCTTCCAACCCAAAGCATTCTATGATTCTCCATCAGATGGATTCAAGCCTGCTTAAGGAAAGGGAATGATCAGCCAATGACAGAAAAAGCCATGGCACTTTTTTAACACGGAGACGGCTGATTAATCAGTGCTGAAGCACATGGGTTTATGTATTTTCTTCCTTAAATCCAAGCCCTAGTAGAAGCGCTATCACCAGAAACCCTCCTGTGGACAAGCCCTCTGCTTCACTTCTGGATATCAGAATATGACCGTAGGAAATAAACGGCCTCAGAAATACATGGCTGTGGCAAAGCCAAGGAGAAGCGAGCACCGCATTCCTCAAAACGTGTTGTGTTCCTCCAGATGGTCCATCTCCCCAGAGTTCTTCTGAGAAATGCGAGCTCCAGGGTTACTGCCAGGGGAGCTAACGTTACAGGGCACGCAAACCAGGACAAACAGGTAAGAGAGAATGGCGCAGCTGCTAGCTGGCACCATCTAAAAATCAAGGCTATTCTTTCCCTGCCTCCCTGTGAAGCCCCCTTCATGTGCTGAAACAAAAAGCGCTAATTTGACTTCCTGCTTGGCTTTGTTGAATTTTGACACGTCCTCAGTCAAGCAAGATCCCCTCCTTCAATCAGACACCATTTTCTTGAGACGTTGGAAACGGAGGAAGCTAAAGTAATTATTGAAAACTCATGAGCAGCAGCTTTAGCCTAATTACCACGACTCCTTTTTAATTTTTTTTATTGATTGCCTCCTGTGAATACACAAGTATTGACTACACTCGCCGAGTTTTGTGCTGCTGTGATAAGAACAGCAGCCAGAGAAAAACAAAATGCAATTAGGTGACCCAATATCCTGCTGAACGTTTGGAATTAGAAAAAAAAAAAAAGAAAGAAAGAAAGAAAGAAAGAAAGAAAGAAAGAAAGAAAGAAA